>JAJLXS010000007.1:0-266744 GCA_030571355.1 Maudiozyma serrabonitensis | reverse complement strand
CAACATCTACAGTAGAGGAAGTGGCATCAGTAGACTTAGTTCTAGCATGAGCATCCAAAGTAGAAGAGGGGATCTCGGAAGTTGAAGAAGTAGTTTCAACAATAGCAGTAGAGGAGGTAACTTCAGTGGTTGAAGAAGTAGTTTCAACATCTACAGTAGAGGAAGTGGCATCAGTAGACTTAGTTCTAGCATGAGCATCTAAAGTAGAAGAAGGAATTTCACTAGTATAACTAGATGATACAATATCAGAGGAACTTGGATCTGAACCACATTCAGATGGTAAAGCAAAAGTCCAGTAAAACCCTGGGAAGTCAGTTTGAGAATGACCTTGATTATCATAATTGTTGCAACCAGTACTTAAATCAAAAGTAGTGGTCCCCCAAGTCCAAGTTGACCAATATTGAGAAGCATCTCCTTGTAAATATTCGAATTGAATTTGAAAGTTTGGTAACCACCATTGACAATTAGATAAAGTAGCATACACTTGGAAAGTAACCGTAAAATCTGTTGGATTATCAATTAAGTAAGTATTTTCATTCTTACCATATAATTGAACTGTACTTTGAGGACCGGTGATTCCAATAACCTTTAAAGAATAAAGGTATTTTAAAGGAATTTGTTGTTCACCTAGAACGTGAATTGTAATTTCAAACAAGTTATCTTGAACTAAGGTGACATCGGTAATATCCATGGTATAAGTCATGATATTTTGGTTAGTCATATGCCATGTAAAATCTAAATTTGGGCAACCATTGATAGCAGTACCACCAGATGCAAGAACTGCTTTTTGAAATATTGAAAAAATGAAGAATAAGTAAAAAAGTAGCATGTCGAATTAATTATTAATATGTTGATATAATTTTTTTTGTTGTTGAATATATTAAATAAATTAAGGTATAAGAAAAAAATTAAGAACATTTTAGAAAGGGATTAAAAATACAAAGACCTTTTGATTGAATTAACATGGCCCATATATACTTGTTTCAAGTTCGATAACCTTTTTTCATTGTCCAGTTTTCTTTTTTTAATGGCATATTCATGGGCACATCTTTACTCATGGGATAAGGATACATGTTCGACTTAAGATATTCATTCTGTACGTCGCCTTCATTGTAAATCTTTTTAAACTTTCTTCTGTTTAGAGTAGCTCACCTAAACAAAATGTAAATGAAGAAAGAAGAGAAAAAAAATAGAAAAAAATAAGAGTCGATACTTTTTTGATTCTAATGTAAATAGAGTATAGTCTGTATTGCTCATCACTTCTTTTCGGTTCCCCATATTAGAACTTCTTACCATTAAAAAATGCATACCGATAAAAAAAACGCATCTGTTTTACTACGTCTTTTTGTGAGTTTCTTCTTTAGACCAAAGATTTTCAACACATTTTCAATTTTTTTTTAAGGATCGTCTTAAAAATCAGAAAAAAATGTCCTTGCAGCAACACCATCATGATCCAAAAAAGAATAAAATATTCTATTTTCGATGTAATACTTTGCTTATTTGTCATATGCTTAATAATTGTAGGAACTGACATGATCAATGAGTAGCTAACTTCATTTTAGTAGAGTGCAAATCATCGACATTGACAATTCTAGAAAGAAAGAAAAACAGAGGCAATTTAAAAATGTTGTTACCGATATAACTATTGATAGAGCTCCTACGTCCAGTTCACTGAATAAGCTCATGAGGAGGAGGCGAATCGAGCACATCTGAAAAGAATATATTAGAGGAGTAGTGAACTCCTGGTGAAGAAAGGATCCGCCATTACATAATCGATCGCCGCCGCGCGTTTGTTCGTCAGAAAATCAGTGCGACAATTTCACTGAAAACTCAGCCGAGGAATTTCTCAACCCTCAAGTTATTCTTTCATTTCTTCCAGTGAGATACAGAAGATGTACCCAAAATGATTATTGTTCTATTATGAAATGGAAAATAGGAAGGAGACGGAGGTCACCGAAGAGAAAAAAAAGAAATAAAAAAGAAATAATCAGGGGCGGAGGAAAACTTGGCAAAGAACAATCCGCAGAACACGGTGACAGCTGGTGTCGTAGCATTCTTGAAAAAAAAGAAAAAAAATCTGTATTTTGCCCATTCCATCGATTCCATCGACGAAAAGGGAAATTGACAATTGATTACAGCACTTGCATGGAAGTTACAATCAGCTAATCATAAACTTGTTGCTCATTTTATTGGCATTTTTTGATTTTTATGTGTACTGCACTGCGCCAATTTCAATTAGATTTGAATATTTGTCAAGAGATATTGTGCACCTTTTTTCTTCTTTTTGCTAGGCAAGAGAGATTAAATCCGTTGTTTGTTCCCATTGTAACTTTGAGTATTTGCCTTCAAATCTTTTTGTTTCTTGAATGGCAAAAAAAAAGTTTTTTTCTTATGAGGGTTGGCTGAACCAGAATTCTGAATAGTGAGAACTCAAGAAATACTAAATAAACAGACCTGATTTATTCAGATTTATGAATAAGATTTTAGTAATAGAGGAGAAAAATAATGAATTGTCTATTGATCTATTCATCGTTGTTATTTTTTAAGAAAAATCTTAGGATAGTTGGGTGTTTTTTTTTTCAGCAGCAGCTAAAATAACCCTTGTGCTTTTTCTATCGCTTAGTTATGCGTATTTCCCTAATAATATGAAAATCAAGATCAAACAATAAATATCATGATTTTATTGGCCGATATGCAAGAGATTCAGTGGTATAATCCATTTAAACAATCTGCGTTAAAAAATGACAGAGTTTAGTAAAATTTGGATGTTCCCGCGGGAATGTGTACCGAAATGGGAGCACAAAATTTAGTTCCACTGATAATTGTTTATTTGCAAAATAACAAAAAAAAACCTAGAATAAGAGGGTATTTCTCCATATCTAAGTTTACTAATTACCTGTAAACAAGTAAAGTTGTAAAAATAAGTTGTTACCATAACCATAATTGTGAATTATCTTGTAAAAATCAATAACATAAAAAAATTACGACCTTGTCTAAACTTTATTTTGTGTACCTGTACTTATTATTTTCTTTATGGTGTCTTGTTATTCGGATATTCTACGTTATTTTCCGTGAAAGCTAAGCTCGAACAAGGAAAACTGCATGAACAAAACTTCACCCAATAATAAACAAATGAGAAAGAGCACGCCTAAAGGCAAAAATAACATATGTTCTCCCCCTCCTGTCGATCTCCTTGCATATAATTCACAACTTTTCCAAAGTTTAATTGCACTCAATTAGGAAAATAAAAAAATTACCTACAACAATTTATTCTTATATTTTTTCACTGAAGTTTTAACGTAAAACTGAATAAGATTACTATTTTCCTGTAGAAGTTAATAAAATCAGTAACAATTTTTTTTTCATATAACCGATACATTTCAGATGTGTTCATAACTCAAATCTCAAAAAAAAAAAAACAGAAAACGTATGACATAATCAAATTAGGCAGGGCAATAAAGGAGTGAGTACCTTTTTTGAAGAACATTCAGTATGAAGAATTGTTATAGAGTCTTGCCTTCAATAAATTCTAAACTTTGTTAGGAACTTGTTAAATTATTAAAGAATTTTGTTTATTTCCATAATATCAATCAATACTTTTTATCGCTTAAACAAAAAACATATCTTATTCTAGAAAACCTTAAAAGTACCAATAACTCTCTTTCCATACTACTAAGGTTTAACCCTTATAATTTTCAAAAAAAATGGTTAATTTAGACAACTGTAGACCTATTTTTTTCTCAGAATTTTCTAAGAAGAGTCTATTCATGTATATACCAACAATAAGAGACCAATGAAAAAAATCCCCACGATTGACAAAAACCAATAAACAAAATAGGTAATTCCAGTCGAACTCGTATATCATTTAATGGAATTCTCACAGTACTGGCTTATTATTTTTCTCATCATAAAACAATATATATTTGAATTTTTACTTTAAGCAAAGAGGTAAATGAATACCTCAAAAACTAGTAAAAATGGCTAATAATTTAATGTCTTAAATTCAAAAAATGAAAGTAGTAAACTGAGATAATTTTTGAATCATATATCTTGGACCTGTTTTTCCCCGTTTTTTTTTTTGATATATATACATTCTGTATATATTATCGAAAATAACCAAAAATTGAAAAATTTTGGCGAGAAAACGACAGTTATAGAGTGATTAATTCATAGTGTTCTAGAAAATAATACACTAGATGCAATTCCAAAAATAAAAAAATAAAGTCATTTGACCTAAGTTATGCCTAGGTTATAACTTAATTATTGTGTCTTCTTTATAAGGAGACAAAACTAAAATATATTAAAAGAAATACACATTGTACAAAAAAAGAATATATCATCAATTGTTTCCTCTCATATATATATATCAAAGATTATCAAAGAACCCTTTTTTGATGTCATTGTCGATGGTCTTTAGTTCAGACTACCTCAAATCTTGGACCTGAATATCAAAAATGATGAAACCCCCACTGAGGAGAACTTACCGTTAGTTGCGGTTCTCTCAATTCCAACGAGCCTTTCTGAGAGGAAGACAGTCACACAAAAATCCTAAAAACGGAAACTTTTTTCGTTCCTCTTAACCGCCTGCGGCAATTTGTTGGTCACTAAAATATTCCATTCACTTTTTTCCGCTTCCGTCAATGTCACGGGAGACTAACGTCATCTATCTCGGTGACTTGGTACGTGATTTCTTACCAAGAATTATTAAACGTTAAAAAAAAAGATTGTTCAATTTTACATTCAAAAAGTTGAAAAAGTTCCGTGGGAGAGCCGAAACGGAAGGTGCTGTAATCAAACAATCACACTGGGAGGAGGTGGTCCACGGGAGTAAAAAGAACCGTTTTGGGAAAGTTCCGTGGGAGTAATCACCATATTACTCATGTTTAAAACCATTTAAATCACATTTAATAAGTCAAATAACGGTGATGATGACTTTATAAAGAAACTGGATCTTTCCGATGAGCATTTTACACTGCACAAAAGAGAGAATGTGTGTGTGAAAGGTTGTAGTATGTTCCTGATTAACAGTTGATTACTACTTGAACAGGAGTGGAAGTTGCTGAACTTCGTTTTCTGATGATAATCTCATTTCATTTACGTAAGTCATTTTTCTCTCTTTTGAGTTTTGACGTTTCGATACTTTAGAATTGTTGAGCGTGTCTATTATAGTATGAGGAGATCATTAACAATACAAATCCTTTTTAACGGTGATAGACATTTTTCAAGAGTAATGTTGAGTTAATTTATAAAGTAGATTCTCCAAATGAGGGGAACCATGAGTCCATAAAACTTGGAAAAAAAAGAATTGTTCTGGAATAACTTTCTTTTTGACTATTGTTACCCTGTGGTGGATAAATATGGAACAATTTCTTTTTGAAACTGGGAAATACTTAACCGGAAGAATTTGCAAACACCGGGACAATAAGCAGTAATAATAATAGTAACGGGACAAATTTAATTTAATCTCATATTCTTATAGTCTTTAAAGTAATCCTCACCATCAAGACAATATGGCAGTATTGTTTTTTCGTTCCATCCAACAAAGAATTTTTATAGGACCTCTTGGAACAATAGATAGGCCGCACTAATTCTAATGAATAGTTCAAACATAAGTATTGTAGTTGAAATTATTTATTCCGCCTATGTTTTTCATATATTCTTATGAACAAGAACAATACAGATTGTTCTTGTCTCATGAGTTTAAAAAGCCCATACATTTCCGTAACTCTCACGACCTATTGTTCTCTACGGAAGAAAAAACAACTTTTTCTTTTGCAGTCCCAAAGGAGAAACTGAAATTTTTATAATAATCATAATTTTTTTGGAGATGTAACAATAGAACAAGCAACACTATTTCTTCTAAATTAAAATGGATTGTGATTTCCATTTCATATAATTAATATATTAACTGGAACAACTATTAATCATTATAATAGTATGAAAAAGACCACTGTTATTGTCATAACGGAAAAATTTATTATTGTCTTCTCTTATTATCTGTTTATTGTCACAGAAATCGATATTTTTCTTTGATGACCAAAGTTTGTTTTGTACTTCTATCCCCACTCTTTAATCTCATATAACTCAATTATCTCAGTAGTTGGATACCATAGTTATAATAAACAATACTAAGTATAACATGTTTTACGTTGTTGTTGTTTTATATTTGAAAGACATTTTGCTTAGTTGTCAGCTCCCCCTCACTTTTGTCAAATATAAATGAATTCTAAGTTGATAGTCATCAAGGGTATCAATAGACTTAGAGCATATAGTTTTACAGTGTGCCAGGTGTATGAGCAGTGGTAGATTACGTTATTGACATCACATCAAGTAGAAATATATGTAAGATATTTATTGTAAATGTAACTAAGGATCAAACTTGAAGTAAGGTGTGAATATATACAATTTCAAAGTCTATTTATGAAATTTTTTGACATTATCACTATTGTTTTTTTGTTTACTGGAATGTTGGGGTTAACGCCTACCGGAAAAGTTCACAAACTAAACAAAATATAAAATTTTCAAAATTTTTTTGAAGACTTTTAAGAAAGAGACACTAGTGCATTAAGCACTCCTAGCAAATGATCATATTACTGTACTATACAATTTACTTTATTTATGTTCTTGAAGATAGGATGGACAAGTTATTTTTTTTTTTTTGATTAGTCCTTACAAGCACATAACAAAATTTATACGCGGTTGCATTACTGCTCATGTCATCTTGTAGGGCGTAATCTATGTCGTCTATTTTATATTTATTCAAAGTTTTACGGTGTTATTTTACTATTTATTCTTTGTGGTTCTCTTTCTACCCCGAAATATAACAAACAAAAGAATCTAGACACAGATATTTTTTACTTCCATAATTTATGCTCCTTATATATGTTTAGCATTCGGTTATTTTCTTGTTTGTACAAGAATCCCTTCATATCAGACCAAGTCGGATAAGCTTATATTATTATCTTTGATGTTTGACTTTCGTCGTCTCATTTGTTATTTCTTTGCTCTTAACAAGCTTATGCTATTGCCCTATGGAGAATTAGGATTCAGCAAAAACAGTATTTCTTCAAGGTTACAACATTGACTACATTACATGTTAAAACTGTCAAATGAAATATTCTATCGAAATATGAATAAAGAGTAAAAGCTTCTAAATTATTATTATTTTATAATTTGATATTAAAATCAAGACTTTATCACGATATTTCTTACTCCAAGGGGGGAAATTCTTTTTATAACTCCTGTCTCCTTACTTCAAGGAGTTAATGACAACGGCGTGACAACAATACACATCCTTCAAGAACTGTACATTATCTTTTTTTATCTTCTTCAAAATTCAGATCACAAATCGGTAAATCTCTTTACCCCAGGAAATAAAAAAACACATTCTTAGTATATTGCTCACTTTCTTACCGTATCGGGATTACAAATCTTGACCATGAGATGCCCCACAAGCAACGGTCTTACATTCTCCCAAAAATTGTTTCACAGTAGAGATAATTTGAGTGAACACGTACAGTATAGGACACATACCAAACCAGCACGAAATATAAACGCAGTAGTTTCTCATGAAAACATTTGGTTAACCCCACAATCTTACAGAAATGCCGTCGTCTTCTGACTTTAAACACCACCTGTAAAGCTCCTTGTTTCTTTTTCAGCTTACCGAATTGTCGATAGGATGTCCATTTAAGGAAGTGACACAATAGCGACCTCCCACTCTTTCCCCTCTGCAATTTTACCGTCGGCGCTATTTTTATTTTTATTTTGTTCGTTTTTGAAATCCCCAGATTATTGCATTACTGCAGAGAAACACCCGCACAGTACGGACGCATTTTCACGTTTCGTGCTGCTTTTGCTCTCCTTTTTGGTAAGTGGGGTGGTACCGCTGCCGAACGGCTCCAGTGTGCGGTGTGTGGGTGCCACATAGTATGATGAGTTGCCCCCGCCCCCACGCAAAACTTTTTTTTTATCTTTTGTTTGCCCCGCCCCCGCCTTGATGCTTTCAGCGAGTGTCGCCGTAATTCAAGCAATTTTTTGGCAACCATCACCATCAAGAGAATTGGGCAGCAGACTTCGAGAGTAACCTAAACGGGAAAATAAACAAGGAGAACAAGTCGGTGAAATATCAGCGTTGAACATGGCTGCAAACGGCGGATTTTTTCTTTTAATCTGATGACGGTGAATTTTCTTTTGTTCTGGCTTTCTTCTTTCTTTTCCTATTTTTGGATTTCTGTTGATTGAAAATGTTCCTCCCTAATGAATGAATTCTCAAGTTTATTCCGTTGAGAATAATTGAATATTTCTGGAAAAATTATTCTGGGATGGTCTCAAAAAAAAAGTATAAATACAGATCATATCTGGTCAATTTATTTGCCTTTTTCCTTTCCATTCATCATAAATTTTAAAATTTTCTTACTTTCCTTTTATATAAATATATATAATCACTCAAAAAACAAACAAACATTTTAATAAAACAAATAATATAATTAATTATGTCTGCTGCTGACGTTCAAGTCGACCCTCAAGTCGAACGTCCCGACAATAATGCTATGCCTTCCGCTTCTGACTCTAATTCTATCTTAACTGCTGATTCAAACAAAATTGATGATGATATGAAATTAGACGGTGAAAACTCCGCTAATCGTGATGTCATTGACATTCCAATTAAGCCTGCTTCTGCTTACGTTACCATTTCTATCTTTTGTGTTATGATTGGTTTCGGTGGGTTTATTGCAGGTTGGGATACTGGTACCATTGGTGGTTTCTTAGCTCATCCAGATTTCTTGGACAGATTTGGTTCCAAGCATCACGATGGTTCTCATTATTTCTCTAATGTTAGAACTGGTCTAGTTGTCTCTATTTTCAATATTGGTGGTTTGATGGGTTGTCTAGCCCTTGGTGGTTTAGCTAACAGAGTCGGTCGTAAGATGGCTTTAGTCACTGTCACTGCTATCTATATGGTTGGTATTATCATTCAAATCGCTTCTATTAATAAATGGTATCAATATTTCATCGGTAGAATTATCTCCGGTATGGGTGTTGGTGCTATCTCTATGTTCTCTCCTATGTTGCTATCTGAAGTTGCTCCAAAACATTTAAGAGGTACTTTAGGTTCCATGTATCAATTAATGTGTACATTTGGTATTTTCCTAGGTGACTGTACTAACTACGGTACCAAGTCCTATTCTAACTCTGTCCAATGGAGAGTCCCATTAGGTTTATCTTTTGCTTGGGCTTTGCTGATGATCGGTGCTATGTTCTTCGTTCCAGAATCTCCACGTTATTTAATGGAAGTCGGTAAGACTGAAGAAGCTAAGAGATCTATCGCCACTTCTAACAAGGTCTCTACTGATGATCCAGCTGTCACTGGTGAAGCTGAATTGATTATGGCTGGTATCGAAGCTGAAAGAGCTGCTGGTAACGCTTCTTGGGCTGATATGTTCTCTTCTAACGGTAAAGTTGTCCAACGTCTACTTATGTGTTGTATGATCCAATCATTACAACAATTGACTGGTTGTAACTATTTTTTCTACTATGGTACTATTATTTTCCAAGCTGTTGGTTTAAATGATTCTTACGAAACTGCTATTGTCTTCGGTATTGTCAATTTTGCCTCTACATTTGTTGCTTTCTACGTCGTTGATAGATTTGGTCGTCGTGCTTGTCTAATGTGGGGTGCTGCTGCTATGGTTTGTTGTTACGTTGTTTACGCTTCTGTCGGTGTCACAAGATTATGGCCAGATGGTACTAAACATAAGGAAAACTCCTCAAAGGGTGCTGGTAACTGTATGATTGTCTTCTCATGTTTCTTCATTTTCTCCTTCGCTTGTACCTGGGCTCCTATCTGTTGGATTGTTGTCTCTGAAACTTTCCCATTGAAGATTAAGCCAAAGGGTATGGCTTTAGCTAACAGTTGTAATTGGTTATGGAATTTCTTAATTTCTTTTTTCACTCCATTCATCACCGGTGCCATTAATTTCTACTATGGTTACGTCTTTATGGGTTGTATGGTTTTTGCTTACGTCTACGTTTTCTTCTTTGTTCCAGAAACTAAGGGTTTAACTCTAGAAGAAGTTAATGAAATGTGGGAAGAAGGTATTTTACCATGGAAGTCTGCTTCATGGGTTCCAGTCTCTAAGAGAGGTGCTGATTACGATGCTGAAGCTACTAAGGTTGACGATAAGCCAATGTACAAGAGAATGTTCTCCAAGAACTAATTTGTTTTGAACATTAAACTTTTTTTTTTGCCTATTATGATTTCATGATATATTTACACTTCTAACACAACTTTTAATTTTACTGCGCTTTTTTTGTTGAACTCTATATTTTGGAAAGATTTATTCTTTACAAACTGGATTCTTTATATGTTTATAAGAGCGCAAATATTATCAACTTTAATAATAACACGTTTAACTAATTTTAATTTTAATATAATCTTTATTTCTAATAGTTTTAATAAATATTTTATCTCTATTTACTATCCTATTGTTTTATATAAATTTTTCCGCAAATCCATCTAAAACTATGTCCTAAACTTTTTTTTTTAAACAATAGCCATTGTTTTCTCAAAACTGATTATCATGCCACTTGACCTCCCCCACCTCCGGAAAATCATATCTATTACTGGCGTTCGGATTAATTATAATGAGAGAACAAAGAAAAAAAGAAATGAAAAAATACATACATATCTCGAGATGGTCATTGCAATTAAAAGGATAAAAGAAAGAGAAAAAAATCAACAAAGTGCTCTATTCATATAATTCGTGAAAACAATAAGAGGGTCATTAATTTATTATGTGGTTAGGCTAATTTATTTGGATCTTTTCCACGATAGAAAACTTGCAATCTTCCCAAGAGGATTTTTCTAATTCCCGTCGTTATCTTTAGGTTTGATCCGGAATCATGATGAATATACAATGATAGAATTCATTTTCATGATCGTTAAAACGGAAGCATAAAAATAATTCCGATATATCATATCTTCAAGACTTCACTCAGGTCTTTATAGATTGCGGGATTGTTTTTTAGTCAATCGTCTTTTAGTCTCACCCATCCATTTTCTATTGTAAAAATATTCGTTTAATGGTTCAACTTTAATGAAACTTCCTACTCATCACTATACATTTCGTTAAAATGTCTTTTCTCCACCTCATCCCCGGAATATTGCTTGAATAAGAAATGTGGGATATATAAAGGGCTTACATGTTCTGCCCATTTGATTTACTACAACTGTCTTTCTCAACAGGGGTTTTTTCTATCAAATTATAAAATAACGATCAAAAAAAAATATTCTAACAATGTCTGAAGCTGCTCCTGTTCCAGACATTTATAATACCAATGCCTTGCCAAGTGCATCTGAATCAAACTCTGGATCTTCAACAGAAACCAGAAAACAAGAATTTGATAACCAAGAACTTCAAGGCAATAATGGCTCTCAAGAAGAACTAGAAATCACAATTAAACCTGCTTCTGCTTACATCACCATTTCTATCTTTTGTGTTATGATTGGTTTCGGTGGGTTTATTTCTGGTTGGGATACTGGTACCATTGGTGGTTTCTTAGCTCATCCAGATTTTTTAAATAGGTTTGGTTCCAAACATCACGATGGTACTCATTATTTCTCTAATGTTAGGACTGGTTTGGTTGTCTCTATCTTTAATATTGGTGGTTTGATGGGTTGTTTGGTGCTCGGTGACTTGGCCAATAGAATTGGTCGTAAGATGGCTTTGGTTGCAGTTACTTCTATTTATATGGTTGGCCTAATTATCCAGATTGCTTCCATAAACAAATGGTATCAATATTTCATCGGTAGAATTATCTCCGGTATGGGTGTTGGCGCTATCTCTATCTTTTCTCCTATGTTGTTATCCGAGGTTGCCCCAAAACATTTAAGAGGTACTTTAGGTTCCATGTATCAATTAATGTGTACATTTGGTATTTTCTTAGGTGACTGTACTAACTACGGTACCAAGTCCTACTCTAACTCTGTCCAATGGAGAGTCCCATTAGGTTTATCTTTTGCTTGGGCTTTGCTGATGATCGGTGCGATGTTCTTTGTTCCAGAATCTCCACGTTATTTAATGGAAGTCGGTAGGATCGAAGATGCCAAGAAATCTATCGCCACTTCTAATAAAGTTTCTTCGGAGGACCCAGCCGTTACTGGCGAGGTTGATTTAATTGCCTCAAATATCGAGGCCGAAAGAGCTGCAGGTTCTGCTTCTTGGGCCGATATGTTTTCTCCAAGAGGTAAGGTTGTCCAACGTTTACTAATGTGCTGTATTGTTCAATCATTACAACAATTGACTGGCTGTAACTATTTCTTTTATTATGGTACTATCGTTTTTAGAGCTGTTGGTTTAACCGATTCTTACCAAACTGCTATTGTCTTTGGTATTGTCAATTTTGCTTCAAGTTTCGTATCCTTGTATGTCGTAGATAAGTTTGGTCGTCGTGCTTGTCTGATATGGGGTGCTGCCGCGATGGTTTGTTGTTACGTTGTATATGCCTCAGTTGGTGTTACAAGTTTATATCCGAATGGTAAGGATGAGCAATCTTCTAAAGGTGCTGGTAATTGTATGATTGTCTTCTCATGTTTCTTCATTTTCTCCTTCGCTTGTACCTGGGCTCCTATTTGTTGGATTGTTGTCTCTGAAACTTTCCCATTGAAGATCAAGCCAAAGGGTATGGCCTTAGCAAACGGTTGTAATTGGTTATGGAATTTCTTAATTTCTTTTTTCACTCCATTCATCACCGGTGCCATTAATTTCTACTATGGTTACGTCTTCATGGGATGTATGGTGTTTGCAGTGTTTTATGTCTTCTTCTTTGTTCCAGAAACTAAGGGTTTAACATTGGAAGAAGTTAGTGAAATGTGGGAAGAAGGTATTTTACCTTGGAAGTCCACCTTCTGGGTTCCAGCTTCAAGAAGAGGTGCTGATTATGATGCTGAAGCTACTAAGGTTGACGATAAGCCAATGTACAAGAGAATGTTCTCTAAGAACTGAACCAAGTTCATTACTATCTATATTTCAGTAATAATCGCTTAAATTTTTTAATGTCTTAATTATAAGTTGATAACAAAGATGAACTATTAAATTTTTTACTTTATAAACATCTAATTTTGTGTGTGAACTAATATTGTTTACATATCCTATAGATAAAAGCATAACTTTTTTGTAATTTTAATTTCGAAGTATAACTTTATTCATAATGACATGTAGATGTCGAGGATCTAGGGAACAACAATACTCACTAAATGTAATTATACCGATGAATTCAAAGATTTTAATAGAATTATCTTTTTTATTAGTTGTGTTTAAATAACACTTTATAAAAATATAAGTATATAACGAAGGTTAGAAAATAGTAAAAGTCATAAGTATAAAAGGGTAAAAGAAAAATAAAAGTTTATAAGAATCATTATGAATAGAAAATGATCAACTATTCAAGGATACCCTTTGGACCAGTAGAGCCATATGGATAGATTTCTGGTTCTGGAGCATCTGGGCCTTCAACATAATTTAATAGAGGTGTGAAAATATCCCAACTGACATCCAATTCATCATCTCTTACATAATTAGCTGTGTTACCTAAGAAAGCATCTCTGATTAATCTTTCGTAAGCTTCTGGAACCCAATCCTTGGCATACTTGTCAGAGTAAGTCATGTCCAATGACACTTGGTGAACATTATCCACGAAACCTGGTGCAGTAGTATTGAAAGTCATATAAATTTTACGCTCTGGATGGAATTGAATAACAAATTCATTTGGTGTACAACCAGCAAACATACCAGAAACATTCTTCTTATATTTCATTCTAATTTCAACTCTATCTTCATCTAGACCTTTACCAGCTCTCATGACAATTGGGACACCTTCCCAACGGTCATTATGAACATCCATGGTGATTTCAGTGAAGGTCAAACATTTGGATTCCTTGTTTAAGACAGTATCATCATCTAAGTAAGATGGTAGTTTACCATCAGTGGAACGACCATATTGACCAACAGAGACAACATTCTTTGGACCTAATTTTTCCATATTTTTCAGTAAAGTAACTTTAGCGTCACGAATAGCTTCAGCTTTGTTTGCGACAGGTTCTTCCATTAATGCAACAGTTAGAATTTGAAGTAAATGATTTTGCATAACATCTCTTATGATACCAACAACATCAAAGTAACCACCACGACCTTCAGCACCAAATGGCTCCTTGAACCAAACTTGAATACATTCAATATAATCTTTGTTCCAAGTTCCATTTAAGAATGGGTTGGCAAATCTAACAGCTAATAGACGTTTCAAATCATCCTTACCTAGGAAATGATCAATCTTGAAGATCTCATCTTCCCTGAATAATGGCTTAAAACCTTTTTGTAATTCTCTGGAGGTCTCCAAGTCATTACCGAATGGTTTTTCAACAATGACTCTTGTGATACCATTAGTAGCATAAATATTCTTCTTTAATTGACCTGCAACAGTTAAGAAAATTGTTGGTGGAATAGCTAGATAAAAGACACGATGTGGTTGAGTGACACCTCTTTCTTTTTCAAAGGCTTCAATTTCACCCTTTAATCTTAAATAACCATCATCAGTATCATAAGCACCAGAAATGTAAGTGACCATCTTGAAAAATTGATCCATCTTAAACTTGTCATTACCACCAGTGGAAGGTCTACAGTATTGTTTACAGTTTTCTCTCAGTTGGTCCACAGTTAACTTGGAACGAGCATAACAGAAGATCTTAGTACTTGGATCTAAAGCACCTTCGGAGTATAAACCGAATAAAGCAGGAAAAGTTTCCTTCTTGGCTAAATCACCAGAAGCACCGAATAAAACAAAGACGGTATTTTTTTCAAATGCAATTGTTTGATTAGCGACAGGCATTGTTAATTATTTGTTATTAGAAATATAAAATTTTTGTATTTTAGATTGTTGTTATATGATTTATATAACTTGAGTGATGATGTTTTTGTAATTGATAATAAAAGAAAATATAAATTGAGAAAGGTTCTAAAAATTAATCTTAAAACATCAAATATATCAGGCCTTTATATATGATTTCTTTCCAATATAATTGTCACTTTTATGAGTTAATGTGATATGATAATAACAACTAGAATATATTTTTATCTTTAACTATTAAGTTGTATTAACATTTGGTTCTGTTTACAATATATGGTTATCATGAAAATTTAAAATTTAGAACCGCTATTCTACTTGTCGGTGTCTTGTATCCCTAAAGTTAGCTTGACGGCTTATATTTATTATTGAGACACTTTAAAATTCCTAATTGATGTCACCAAATAGTCAAAAATATCCATCCAGCATTATAGAAACCCAGGCAAAAGTTTGACCTACCCATTCACAAAAAAAAGTCATCGCACCGGCAGGTTGATCCCCCACATATAAATTCCAAACCCAGTTCGTCAAAAAGATTAGGAAATAAAAGGGCGGCCTTAAATGGAAGATTCGACAGACGTCGGAGTTGTTTAGCACCGTCCATTCATCAAGGGTGACAGAACCAAGGATACTTTTGATTAATCTCTATTTAAAAAGTTTCCAATTTACACGTGATCTCCTGGAATTAAGATTTACCCCCATGCCGGAACATTTTCTTAACGGTGTCACTGCAGAGAAGCTCCCGCAGGACATCCGTCTCTCCCAAGGAAAACTTGACACAAAAAGGAACTGCGTGCCAACGCGCAAAAAGTGCTGCGGGACAAAGAACATCCCGCAGTAGACGTGCTTAACAAAGCGCGTTTTTAAGTTTTCACCCCTTGGAAAACAGTGTGGGAGCAGAGAAAACACCGCACAACACTGCTATATTATGGTTGGCGGTGTTATAAAATTTTGAATTTGAACTTAAGAGGAATCGGGCTTCCATAATCACTTCAACAAGGACAACAAGATGCTATAAGAGACCATTAGGTCAGTCTATCCTTTTCTTGAATCATCCCTGCAAGCGCAGCCATGTTTTTAAATTTAGAAAATGGAGTGAGGGGGGGGGCAGCATGCTATTTTTGAGTCGTCATGGTGGGGTCGGTCTCAAAGTTTTTGGTCTATTATACAAACCAGACAAGGAGGCAACCTCGAAGAATTGCCAGATGGATAAATTTTCTTTTCTTTTGTTGTTAATGTACCACCATGGGGAAATTTTCTTAATTTTAAGAAGTTGCAGTTACATATAGTACCGATAAGTTTTTGAAGTCCGTTCAACGTGCTAAGTATCGGATCTATAAAATTTGAACTATGCTTCAACATACTTGATGAATATTTGTTATTACTATTATTATATTATGAATTTTAGTTCCTTTATTTAATTTAGTTCCAATAGAAGCTTTACAGAAATTGATACTTCATCAACACCAGAATCTATATGTTCTATATAACCATGATCTTGAAGCAATACGTGCTTTTTCATCCAATCTTTGTTTCTTAAATGATTCAACATCATCAAAGGAACAACCTGTATCCAGGTCAATATCCTCTGTAGCAATATACCAAGTAGACCAATCCTTAGTATAAAATTTATGACCAATATATACCACTATCATTATTGGTATACTTAAACAATTTTCAAAAAATGCTTCTGCTGTAGAAGGTGCGCCAACAGGTGATGCAGATACATAAATTTCACCCGCAATTAAAAGAATATTAAGAATTGAACCTAAAATACCGCCTGCTATACCTAACATTGATTTATAAGCAATTTCATCTGTTGATCTACCTTGACGTTTTAAAGCAAGTCTATATCTAACTTGAGAGAAACAAATACAAAACCATGTGAAAAAAGATGAAATGGAACAAAGGGCAAAAAGCCATGTAAAGACTGTTCCTTCATTATCTGATGCCACAAGGAATCCAAGAAGACCAAATATACCACAAATACCAATCCCTACTAAAGGTCTACCTTTCTTATCAATATAACCACATATACTTGGTAATTGTCCTGATGCACCTAACGCTTGAATGACTCTAGATGAAGCATAGACACATGAATTTGCTACGGATACCACAGCAATCAATATAATAACGTTCATAAAATTAGATACTTTAGTACCCATTGACCCCGCATTAGATAATGCAATAACAAATGGTGATGCTGTGACATCTTCACTAGAAGAACCACCTAATAATCTTTCATCATTATATGGTACCAAACAACCAATAACTACAACTGTAGTAATATAGAAAATTGCAATTCTCCAAAAAGTACCTTTTGCTGCACGTGAAATTGCACCAACATCCTTAGATTCAGCCGCGGTTAATAATACTAATTCACTACCACCAAATGAAAATGCAGCAGAGACAAATGTATTACATAGAGATTTAAAGACTGGACGAGCAAAAGAACCTGGATCATGCCAGTAATGAGTTCCAATATACCCATCAGAATTTGGTCCACCACCACACACTAGGACAATACCAATAATAATAAAAATGATAATGGCAATGACTTTAATAATTGATAAGAAAAATTCTGTCTCTGCAAATGCTTCAACACTACACAGATTCAAAACCATCACAAATACATAAAATATAGCAATCCATACACATGGATTTACGGAACTATCCCAATAAGAAATTGTCATTGATAAACCAATCAATTCACTTGGGAATGATATTAACCATGATAGAGCATAATTTGTAGAGACTGTAAAACCAATAGATTTATCAATAAACCTACTAACATGAGTAGCATAGGAACCTGATACAGGAAATTGACACGATAGTTCAGCTGCACTTTGAACCACACAAAACATTGAAGTCCCAACTAATAGAAACCCAATCAATAAAGAACCAGGTCCTGACGCTAATGAATAACCTAACCCAATAAATAGACCTGTACCTAGAGTACCACCAATTGCAAGCATTGTTTGATGTCTCTGTTTCAGTTTTTTCTTTAAAGGTTGTGTAGCGAGCCTTAATTGAATCTTTTCATCGGCAGTATACCCTGCTAAACGATGTTGAGACTCTACATTATCCAGATCATTAACTTCTTCCTCTGTAATCATAGGCATATCAGCACGTCTGAATGAATCCTTTACTCTATTAATCAATGTTGGATGTGTGACTGAGTTTTCCGAAACTGATACGGAGTCCGTATATACAGCCGTACTCTCTTTCAGTGTCAGCTTCTCCGATGAAACACTCATAATTTCTATCCAAACTACTGTTACTATTTTCTTAAAGTTCTTTAACCCTTTTTCCCAAACAGAACACAACCAAATAGCTGAATTTACCAACCTTTAAAAGTCTTGACATAACATTTGTTGTCGCAATCCTTTATATATACACTCTAGCCATGCTTCCCATCACCCCCTCGCTTGTGTAAGCCAAACTGAAAAATTTTTCCGACATCGTGCAGTCGGGCCGTTTCTTTTTCAATTGTGGATCATATGTTGTTTTCTAAGAAACTCCCGCAGCTGTAATGCAAAATCTTTTCACCTTTCATCAGCCGTAAACAACCAATTCATACACACATTATCAAACCAAACTAAATTAAATTGCAGCAGAGCTTATCACGAGAATGTCTCTATTTTTCTATTGACACAGTGGAACTTTCCTGGGCGAAAGGACGAAAAGAGGCTAAAACTGTGGATAAGCTGCTGCAAGAGATAACGGAGTGCATACCTCACTCATTTTCTATTTACTGATAGCAAAGGAAAACTGTGAGTAAGGTGTAAAACAGATTATGTTAGTTGCTGCATTTAGCCGTTGCTGAGTTGTTTTTTCTTCGTTGACTAAGAATTCTACCGTTTGCCAAGCCAATTATTAATTAAGCTCCACTAGCTGTCTGTAAGCAATCTTAAAAGAAAAATACCGGGTGAGTCAGAATTAAAAGACCTTTGAGTCTCTTAGTTTCATTGTGACCTCTACTGGTAACGAAATTTGACCACAGTTTCTCTCTGTCAGGCTGAACCAGCTGCTGTTTGTTCCGGCCGAGACAGTATGTCTTTTCTTGGCCCGATTTCTTTTGTCTTTGAACGGAGTTCTCGGCCGAAGACACTGCTTCCAGGGTTCAATCCATGCCAGAGACAAAAAAAACCCACTGGCAACTATCCTTCCCAAAATAGGAAGAGATGAGACAAGAGAAGTGACAGAAAATGTCTTCAAGATTGCTATTTTAGTAGTGATTGATAACCTTTAAATTCTTGATATATAAAGGGACAATATTTTGTTTTCAAGTCTGTTCAGAAATCTGCTATGGAAAAAATAAAAAGAGAAACTAATAAAAAACTCATTATAGCTTGATATGTCTGAAAAGAAAGAAGAGCAAACCCAATTTGAGGGGTCTACAGATTCTGAAAAAGATATCATTGTAGTTAATAATAAAACTACCAAAGAGAGTTTATCAGACTCGACCTCCTTAGAGAATGAATTGTCAGATGTCGATTCTAATGGTGCCATTAATCAACTTTTCTCTTCTAGAGATGCAGATGTTACATTTGATTTTATGGAAAAATTTGATAAAGATGTACCATTAATTACACCAAAACAAGAAAAACATTTAAGAAGGAAAGTTGCTTGGATCGTAGTTTCCCTGACTGGTACAATTGATTTTTTACTTTATTCAGATAAAGCTACTTTATCATATGCATCAATTTTTGAACTTTGGGATGATACTCATTTGACCCAAGATAGATACAATAATTCAAATACTTTATTTTATGTCGGTTATATTATTGGTTTATTAAACTTACTTTGGGTACAAAAATTCCCTATAAGAAGAGTTATGGCATTCATGTGTACTTCCTGGACAATTATTATTTTCTTACATTGTACAGCTTATAATTATCAAGGGATTTATGCATTAAGATTTTTCCTTGGATTTGTTGAGGCAATTGCAGTACCAACTTTGAATATTACAATGAATCAATTCTTAACACCAAATGAAAAAAATGCTTACGCACCTTTATTTTATAGTAGTTGTATTGGTTGTGGTGTCTTTGTCTCATTGATTGCTTATGGGATATTACATGCTCATGCTGCTATACACACTTGGAAATTATTCATGATTATTATTGGTGGTATGACATTATTAGTTACTTTAGTGGTATATTACATTTATCCAAGTAACCCAACAGATGCGAAATTTTTAAATCATAATGAAAAAGTTTGGGTTATTAGAAGAATTCAAAAAGCCTCAAATTCATCAATTGAACAAAAAAGAATTAAGAAACATCAAATTATTGAAGCATTAAAGGATCCTGTGTCATGGTTATTTTGTGCTTTTTTTCTATTACAACAATTAGCAAATAATTTAACCTATATGCAAAACATTTTATTTGAAAATATTGGGCAAATTTCTAATCTAGATACCACAATTGTCTCAATTGCTTCAGGTGGATTTGCATCTGTATGTGCTCTTATTGCTACCGTATTCCTTCTCTATAAGAAAAATTTTACAGCTTTCTCTGTTGTCTTTTGGAGTCTTCCTTCTTTAGCTGCCTGTATCGCCATGCTTGCAATCCCTTGGGGTAACAATGTTGCATTACTAGCAATGTTATGTCTAGCATCACCTATCTTTGGTATTCCCTGGATTCTAATGTTTAGCTGGTCCATCACAAGCTGTGCAGGTTATACAAAGAGAATAACAAGAAATGGTATGGTTATGTTTTGGTATTGTATTGCTAATATAATTTCTCCTCAATTATGGCAAGGTCATGACGCCCCTAGGTTTGTTCCTGCCTGGATTAGTCAAATAGTTTTATCTTTCTCCTTGGCACCTTCCCTGGCATTAGTTATTTGGTTCATTTTGAGACGTAGAAACATTGAAAGATTGGAAAAAATAAAGAAAAATGGAAAATTGCCTAAGGGTTACATCGAAGTCGATGGTGAAAATGTTGCAGTAGATGGAGCTCAATTGGATTTGACTGATCTTGAAAATGATCAATTCATATATCCACTATAAATTTTTTATCGTTATTTCTATAAAAAAAAATTAATTGTTAATGTAAATAATCATATTCATAAATAAAAAACAAATAAATTAAACACTTTTTACACATTTTACTTCTTCAAAAGTTTTATTTTTAATAGACACTGAAGAGAGTTCTAATGATTGCTCGGAAACTACTGCCTTGTTTTCTTCCATTTGATCATACGACACAACATCTTCTAACTTATTATTTCTCAAGAAAAAGGATGTTACAAGTAAAGGAAATAATAAGACCAATCCAACAATAATTAACAACCTCCAAACATACCTATATGCCAAAATAACCTTGTCTCTCTCTGGCGATCCCCATTTATATTGTTTTATAAATTTTAATGGTTTTTTAAATACAAGTTTTGCCAATTCTTGATCGTTTTTAAAATATTTTTCTAATTGACCTGGTAAAACATTAGTCCAAATTGCACCAGAAACAGCTGAGGCAAATGCTTTACCAACATTATTTAACGCCAATGTCAGGGAGGTTGCTAGTGCTATCATATCGTGAGTCATCACACATGCTTGAATAGATGTCTTTGATGGAAACTTAATTAGACCATTCCCAAACCCCAAGAGGCACACTGCCACTATAATCCCAACTAAACTACCATCACCACCACGAAAATTTTCTAATAATCCAAATGAAACAAACCATATAGCAACTCCAACAATTATAAACCGTTTCATCTTTCTCACTCTGACAATGATAAACCCAAACCCAAATCCTGTTAAAACACTCACAAAGGAGAACAGCCTATTTATTCTAGTTGCTGCAGCCTTTGATTGATTAACTGCCACTAACAGAAAGGTCACTAGATAAGTACTTTGCATCCCAAACGCAAAGTCCATTAAAATGGCAAGCAGTAACGGACTCCAAATCCCTCTATCTCTAACTAATTTCCAAGGCATCAATGGATGTGTTGCATATTTAGTCTCCCAAACTGCATACAATGGTATTCCTACAACCCATCCTAGAATCTCTGGTATCAGAATCTCTGGTGTTCTCCATCTATTACTTAACCCACCTCCTAATGTTAAAGGTATTAAGATTAAACCAAGGATAACGACTACTAGAATCAATCCAGGTAAATTTAATTGCCAAATGAGCATATTGACAAAATACCTTAATCTAGAAGAATCTGAAGGAACAGTACAAACACTTTTGAGAATCTCACCATTTTTTTTGGCCAAATAATGCATATGCCAAATACAAATTGCCATAGGCAACACTGAAACAGGAAATATAAATGCCCACATACCAATCCCCCATTGCCAACGATCATTAATGGCCCCTGCAATGTTACCACCTACCCAAGTGATAATAACATTTGGTAATATTTGACCTGTACCTGCAGCAACTCTCCAATTTAGATTTGAAAAATCAGCTACATATACTTCACAAATTAAAATGACCCCGGCGTAACCTATTGCATATATACATGATCCAATAGAATAACTAGCAATACTATAAGATTTACACTGGATGATTGTTCCGACGACGTAAAAAATTGTTACAAAAGCTAGAATTATTGGTCTACCATATATGTCTGCAGCCCTTGCAAACCAAATCTGACATGCAGCGGATAATACTTGTTCAATACAATTGACCGTAGACACCAAAGAATTCTTAGAGTATGTAGAGGTTGCCAACGTTTGGTAAGTGTTTCGAACTGAATTATCTAGACCATATGCCAAAGCAATCAAAAACAACGACATAAAAATCATCAACCTCTTAACAGGAGTGGCATAATATTCGGCATAAATTTCAGCATTGTACACACCAGAATATCTCACTTCTCTTGGTGTTTCTTTATTTGACGAAGTATTAGATAAAATCGATGTTTTGCATTGACATTCAGGTTCAACTTGGAACGTCTCTAATTTAATAGTTAACATTTGCTAAGTATATAGCTGTCCATTATGGAATTTTAAAATCTCAGTCTTTAAGGACTTTGGCCTGTCTAGTATATAAAAGGATACATATATATACATATATTTGTATTCTTTGTATGCTATTTTTTGATTATCACTATAGTTGACAAAAAGCACCTCTTTTTCAATCAATTCCCACTTCACTTGGTCAAACGTCCATAGGAATTAGTTTATTGCAACTACTAAACTTGAATCATTTGAACCATCGAGGAATATTTTACCATTGTATGTACCATTATGCGTCTTAAGAAGATAAATTCCAATGTTCTGTGTCATTTGAGCCTTTTTAGCAGTGGAACAAAATTCGGCCCGAACGTCTTAACTAAGAAAACGTCGTCCAAATTATTATAAACCATTGAACTTTCAACCTCTGCATAGGTATATCGTTTGTGTCATTACCTTTAAAGTAGTTTGAATTTATCAACTGCACCCCATATCACCTGTCCAGTGCATATCTGAACATTTATTATTATTAATTACCACACTCTCTTATATTGTTTGATTATTTAATAAATAGTATTACGTAACGTAAACAGGATGAACTAATGTCATCAAGTACTGGATATATTGTTCATTGGAGGTCAGACAGGTACAAAGACAGTCATGTGAATGGAATTGTGCCTCTTCTTTGTTGACACACAAGTGACATTTACATTTACAGTTTCTGTCATAGTCTAATGTATCAGGCATATTTTCATTCCAAACTTTCAATATTGTAATCTCTTCTGCACGTTTACTTTTGAAAAACTTCATATTTGAAACTGGGGAATATTCAAAATCTGGAGTTATTGGAGTTACAGCTTTCTTTTGATGAATAAATAGTCTCACTTGAATATTCTTAAACTGTATTCCGAATTTTACTTGATGTAATTTCTTCTTTATTTGCATGGGTTCATTAATCTGATTTATATTCTTTATAATAACAAAAATAAAGAAAAGAAAATAATTTTAGGTCTTTCTTAACATCTACCACTATATATATATATATATACATGCATACATACGAAAGGTGTTCCACCTCTTACCTTGCTATAAAAAGGTAACTGAGAATTGTGACGTTTTTTTTTTAAAATAAATTTTCTATTGTTTTTCGTTATATTTAAATACTTATATATACATTTTTTTTATAAAATTTCTTATTTTTTTTTATTTGTTACTGTTGTGCTTGCTGAACTTATTGTGTCAATGATCTAAATGTGGAGCTGATCAATTCTTTCAATTCTTTGTAACTGATGATGATACACGTCATTTCATCAGGTGTAGCAAGTACCAACTTTTCAGAGACACCGGCATCCAATTTGTTTAGACATCTTAGTACATGTGTCAAATCCATCATAGATTTACCTTGTGGATCGACTTGATGGAAAACATAATCATAGAACAGGATAATTGGAAATTTATCACCAGATTCTGACCAATTAATATCGATACGTGACTCAACTCTACCAAAGATAAAATTCAATTTGCACATCAATCTAAACAGTCTACTATTTTCTAATTCTCTTGATAGGATATTTTCGGTCTTTTCCGCATAAGTAGTCATTGCTTCGACGACTAAGTAAACTTTATCCACAAACATAGTGGTTAATTCTTGAATATCTTTACTTAAAATTTCTTTTGAAAGTAAATATCTTAACACTCCTTTAAATTGATCATCTACATTTAATTTATCAATTTTATCATCAGTTTCTGCATGACCTGTTTCATTTTGAATACTTGAAGCTAATTTAAACATCAATTCACCAAGACGAATAAAATCCTGTTGTTGTTTAGTTTTGGTCAATTCAATACTAAATTCTTCTTTATATACCAAAGGTTCTATTTCATTACAACTTGAAATCTTAATTCTACCTGGATTCCCAGTGACTAATATCTTTTCCCAATCCAAATTATATACAGCCAAATTTTTTGAATGAACAGCTTTAATTGCGTTACATAATTGAATCAAATATACCCATAGACAATCCTGTGTAATTGGAACCAATGGAAAGTTAACAAAATGTGTTTCATATAGGGATACAGCTCTTGGATAATAATCATAAACAAAACATAATGATGAATCACCAAATGCAGAGGTTAAGAAACAATCATGTAATTGTATGATATTTGAATTTTTCAAAGAATTCCATTTCTTGAAAGTTAAAGAGATTTGTGATGATTCATTAATATCTGTAACACCATGAATTCTTCTCAATACATATATGAAACCATCTGTGTTTGAAAATACTTTATAAAGAGAATTTTTATGACCATTATATCTATCTTTCTCAGAAGATTTTTGATGAAAATCTAATGGAACTAAACCATAGTAATCTTGGACAACATCAGGTAATGCACCACCAGGTGGGAAATTTTGTAAAGCAGCAAGATTTTTTTTAACCAATTCCTCTCTAATATTATTTGGTATAAATAACATTTCGGGTGTCCTTTCATTTGGTTTTAAAGGTAGTTGTAAATGCGGTGGTGGATCTGGTGCATATAGATGATATTGTAATATACTATGTGGTGGTGGATATATTGATGGATAACGAGGAGGTGGTGGTGCAAATAAAGGTGCTCCATTGGCAGGTCCAGCATTAATTGGGATTGTCCCCGGTAGAGGTTGTGGAGGCGGTATGCTTTGTCCCAAAATATTATTTGGTATTGAAACATCTCCCGTTATAACGTGCTGTTGCTGTTGCTGCTGTTGCTGTGAGCCACCGTTGGCAGCAGCAACATTATTTAGACTCAACGAAGCCATTAAAGCAGGATCTATTTGATCCATCGGATTACCTCTAGTCGAAGTAGGTGTAAATGATTCCGATGTATATGCATCAAAACTAGGTGTAAAAGGAGCAGTCTTTGTAAAATCAATAGTCAATTTAGGTGACGTAGTACTCTCTACTGAATTAATTGTATCATGTTGTAATTGTGGAGCCGTCCCCATTGGTGTAAAACTTTCTGAATTCTTTGCATTAAATTTATGCCCTACAGGAAATTGTGGAGATGTACTATTATTACTATTATTATTGTTACTAGTCTTTGAGAGACTACTTAAGGACATCAATGATGGTATCATTGAACCATTTAATTGAACTGTATTTGGATGTGATTGCACATCACTGTGTACGGCCGCACTCGATCCAGCGGTATTTGTATTGCTAGTCACGGTAGTACTAGTTTCAGTCAAAGGATCATTATCATGTTTAAAAGGACAGCCTTCTTTTTGTTTCTTACAGTACCCATAGATGATAATATTCCTACAGGGTACATCTTTAGCCCATTTAGGGTTGAACTTCTCCATCCTCAAACAGCACCGGCAGCAGTAATTTTAACTTCAAATATTGCCAAAAAAACAAAACAAACAAAAAGAGAGTGTAGAGAAGGGATACAGCTATGAATGAACAGTATTTGCAACGATTCAAATTATCTACCTATCTAACAAATTTACTTTCAAGATTTACTGAAAAACTTTCTTTAAATTTAGTTTCCTTTATCCTCCCCTTGGCTAAGCTTTACGTGATTTATTAAAGATTTTTATGTTTTTTTCCATATTATCACACGCTTAAAAGAAAGGCGTCGTGGAAAATGATGTCGATCACGTGTGTTTCACGTGATACAAAACCGGGTAATACCAAAATTGAGTCTTCCTCAGAACAGTGGGACCATCGACCACAAAGGCGACTCAATTTTATCAAGACTCCCCCCATCAACAATGGTTCAGTAAATATTACATTCAACAACTACATACCATCGTGTTTCATAATGGGTCTGTACTACTACCGACTACGATTTCAAGTTTGTCCCACGAGACCAGGTTATCTCTCTTTTTATTGTCTCTGTTCATATGGTGTGATTCCTGGTACTAACAAATATAATATAAGAAGCAACCAATATACAACTCTTTCTCTATCAATAAGTCTTGACAGGGTCTCTCGACCCATTCATAATGCATTAAAACAACCTTGCTATCCCAATATTCTTCCAGCTTCAGAAATATCGGAATTCCGAAAAGTTAATAAATTATGCAATATGCATTTCTTCCAATACGTTTACTGCATAATATATGAGCTAAAACTGTTTCAGTATCGGTACTAAACTACAACGAAACCCATTTCACATTTCACTGGGAGAGTCGGTGTGATGATCATGACTTACTACATTAGTGGGATACGAAGGTTTCTGAGGTCGCTATCCACGTGATAAATAGACCCGTTTTTTTCACTTTTAATTGCATAATCTCTCTTAAATGAATCCTTGTCGTTTCTTATTCTGGTAATAGAGAGAACCCAAGGACCTGATTGCGTTGTAAATCAGCTTATATAAGAGGTACGATATGATTCAAATAGTTTTTTCCAGAAGACTCTCATTTGAAATATATATTTTTTCCTTATTCACAGAGTAAATAAGTATAATACAAGCAAAGAATATGGCCGGTAAAGTTATTATTGTCACAGGTGTCTCTAGAGGTATCGGTAGATCCATTGTTGAGACCATCTTTAAATTAGCTCCAGAAACTGTCGTTTACGGTATCGCTAGATCTGAAGCTCCTTTGAAAGAATTGAAAGAGATTTATGGTGATAAATTCTTCTATGTAGTTGGTGATATTACTGATGAATCTAAATTACAACAGTTGACTAATGATGCCATTGCTGGTCACGGTAAGATTGATTCCGTGGTGGCTAATGCTGGTGTTTTAGAACCAGTAGCTAGAATTCATGATGCCGATATTTCTAATTGGAAGAAACTTTATGATATCAACTTCTTCAGCATTGTCTCTCTGGTGAAAACTACTTTACCATATGTATCAAAGACTAACGGTAACTACGTCTTTGTATCTTCTGATGCTAGTACTATGTACTTCAGTAACTGGGGTGCTTATGGTTCCAGTAAAGCTGCTTTGAATCATTTGGCTTTAACTGTTGCTAATGAGGAGAAATCTGTTAAATGTTTGGCTGTTGCTCCAGGTATTGTCGATACCTCTATGCAAGTTAATATTAGAGA
Source organism: Maudiozyma serrabonitensis (assembly GCA_030571355.1). Lineage (NCBI taxonomy): Eukaryota > Fungi > Ascomycota > Saccharomycetes > Saccharomycetales > Saccharomycetaceae > Maudiozyma > Maudiozyma serrabonitensis. The sequence continues at coordinate 238,891 of JAJLXS010000007.1, read as the reverse complement.
AAATGTCGGTGCTAATATGTCTAGAGAACATCATGAAATGTTTAAGGATCTAAAGGCCTCAAATAAATTATTGCACTCAAATATCCCTGCCACTGTTTACTCTAAATTAGCTCTAAATGGTATTCCAGACGCTATTAATGGTACATATATCAGTTTTGATGCTCCAGAACTAAAGGATTACCAAATGTAATTACAAAAATTATAAATATATTGTACATATATATATATATATATATATATATACGTTAAGTAGTATTATCTATAAAAATAAATCATAATTTAAAAACAAACAAACCCTGGTCTATTACAATCTTTCTTCAATGGCAGTTTCAACCTCAGCATATACTTCATTAACAGGTTTATCACAAACAATTTTAACAACTTTATCTTGTTTGGCAAAATATTCAACAACTGGCATACTAGTTTCTTCGAAAGTCTTGAACCGTTTCTTGATGGATTCAGCATTATCATCATCACGACCACTGGTCTTCCCACGTTCCAATAATCTTTCAAGCATTACAGATTCGGGACAATCAAAGAATAAAACAAATCGCGATGGAACAACGATTTCTTCAAATGTTATGGCTTGATCCATCTTACGTGGGAATCCATCGATTAAGAAATTTTGTCTACCCTTGGAGTAATTCTCTTTAATTGCTGTGTTTAATAACTGGATTGTAATCTCCTGTGGAACAATCAAACCTTCTGTAATATAATGTTTAATTAAAGCACCTACTTCGGAACCTTCACGAGCTTGTTCAGCTCTTAATAAATCACCAGCTGACAAATGTACAAAATCGTGATCTGCTACTAATTTAGCACATTGAGTACCTTTACCAGCACCGGGACCCCCAAGGACAAAGATCACTTTAACTTGTTCAGTTGTAAATTCTGGAGTTTGAGACATTTTGATTTCTTCTTCAATAAATTCTTGTGGTTCGTCCTTTTGATAAAGAAATGAAGCAATAGTTGTAACGATAGCAAGTGACGCCACTAATAATAGACTCTTACCACTGTTGCGAGATGGTGGGATAGAAACTGGTTCTATTCTTTTAGGTTTCGATGGTTCGTGGAATTTCTTCTTCTTCTGTAAAATTTTCACTTTCGCATGAAATCCTCGAGACGTCAAAGGTCGAAACAGTAACGGAACCCTTAGGGCATAGCGGGTTGATGAACGTGCAAGAACTGTGCATGGTAAAGACCTGATTATATAACTCATGTTAAACAGGTATTATACTAGTGTATTACTTATATTGATAGACGATGTTTTCAAAGCTTCCCTTTTTAAAAGGAGCGTATATATTATCATTTATAGAAAAAACATTACAAACCTTTTAAAAAGGTTGGAAATTTTTTGAAAAGGTTGAAAGAGACGAAGACATCTCGATATCTGATTGGATAAAAGAAACAAGATGGATGACGATCAGTTACTAGATTTCCTATTAGAGGATCCAGTGATACGTGATGACATACGTGACGACATACGTGATGAAATAGTTGATGAAGAAACTGATAAAGATGAGATTTCCCCAAAGGAAGCGAAAGCTATGAGAGGGAGAGAGAAGAGAGCAAAGGCTCACAACAAACGAATCGTTGAAGAGAAAGAGAAACGTTATCTGGACATGAAAAATATGCAGGATTTGCTTGATGGACTCGATGAACTGATCCTTGAAGATGATGATGAAACCGCAATATCGAAACCATTGCCTCCACCACAAGTGGAAGAAAAAAAGAATAAACACAAGAAGAAGATGAAGAAACATAAGGAAAAAGTAGAAGAAGAAGTAAATCTAGAGGATGAACCTCTGGATAGGCTGCAACGATTAAACAAGAAACTGGAAGTTGCTAGTCGACGTAAGAAATCATCAAAAAAATCTCAGAAACAGACTCAAGCTGAAAGTAATGAATTTAACGTTGATGAGACCATAAAACAAGTTAATGAAATTCTTAAAGAAGATGAACAAAAAAAGAAGCAAAGGAAAAAGAAGAAACATCAGTCCAAAAAATGGGCTGAAGAAAACACTATCAAAGAACCTAAAAAAGAGACAAAAAATATACACAAGGAGAAGAAACATGACTTTGAATCTACTGCCAGAACCTCGAATCCATCTAATAAAGAACAAAATGTCCAAACTACCAATCTCAAAAAGAGCCATGATAAAAAGAAAACTGAGAAGAAAAAGAAAACTGGTAGTACTGAGACTAATGAACCTCAAAAATCTAAAAAACGATACGAGAATAAGATCAAAAGATCACTACAAACTCATGATACAAAATTGCTCTCTGTGGAGTTTTAACTTCTTATGACGTGACGACATTAGCTAAATTGACACATATATCTATATCTATATCTATATCTATATCTATATATTCGTATACCCTACTTCTGGTTTCATTATGTTGCTTGAAAATGCATGTATCATTATATCATTACTTACTACTCTAAATCCATAGCTTCATCATCTTCTTCAATATGATTAGAATTGGTCCGTGACTTATTCTTTAACACGTCATTCCTACGACTTCTTTTAGATATCGTTCTACCAGAATCTAGAAATGGAATCGAAGGTCTCTTTTTAATATTGGCAGCTTGTTCCATTGTTGGGGCTCCATGGGGAGACATTTCTGTTCTATCGATCTCATTTTGAATCTTTGAACTCACTACTAATGGATGATCATCATCGATTGCCAGAACGACATTTAATTCTAAAGCGTGCAACAACAATTCTTGTGCTGCCGTATTTTTTGGTTTCAAAGCCAAGGCTTTATGCAGATAAGATATAGCCTTCTCCAATTGTTTTATCTTCAAATATAAAAACCCTAACGTCAAAAAGATATCCCCGTCCTTCTCCGAATCTTCAAGAACGTATTTGAAACATTTAATAGCTCTTTCATAGTCACCTAATTTTCTATAAGTATGTGCCAAGTTTAACTGTATTGATATTGTTGTTCTAGCTGTGGGATTCAATCCAGTAACTTGCTCCATGGCCTTATTCAAAAACTTTTTTGATTTTTCATATTCATCCTTCTTAAAATATAATACACCCATTTCATTTAATAACAATGGATCCTGAGAACATATATCATATGCTAATGTAAAATATTCTTCTGCAAGAGCGTAATTATTCAGAGACATATATTGCATCCCAAGGAACATATTCGGTAAATGGTTCCCGGGGAAGAACCTCGCAGCTGTAGAGTACGCTGCAAGGGCTTGATCTTGTTCTCCCTCTGCAGCAAATGTATGCACAAATCCTAGCCATGAAGCTGCAAATGATGGATCCATAATTAAACTCTTCGAATAAAATTTTCGGGCTTCCCCAATCTTCTTCAACGACATATAGTATGTTGCGACGGAGTACCAAGTAATAGCATCCTTTGGAATCCTTTCTGCCAGCTTATGTGAAACCAAAAATAATTTATTTGTTGCCCCAAGTTCCTGTAGACATGCAATGTATGTTGGTAAGATCTTTGGGTTTAATTCATCCTTAGCTAAATATTTTTCACAATAATCTAGACACTCATTATATTTACAATTGCTGAAACAAAGTTCAACCTCACACTTGATTACATCCACATTGGATTCCAAGGTATACTCTTCACAAAGGATTCGCTTCGATGTCTCTATCCGATCTTTATTAATATAATTAGAACAAGCAATCGTGTAAAGTTGTTTAATAACTTGTTTATTATCATCCAAACTCGAAAAATCAAGACAATCCAACAACTCCCATTCCTCCTTAGGAGTCAACAAATTCTTATTTGTCAATTGTTGAAATGCTTCAAAATTCTTAACATCGATTAGAACTGCTTCTTTATAACATTCTTTAGCTCTCGTAAAATTATTCTGGGCACTGTAGATCTTACCTCTTAAAAAACACAATGAGGATTCAATCTTAATACCACCGTCGCTTTGAAATTCGTGGTTTTCGTCATCATCATCATCAGCAACCACATCTGCATTATTAGAACTGGCAAAAGGGTTAGTTTCACCAATTATGTCTAAAGCATCATCATATTTTTGTAAGTTGAAAAGACATAATGTGATTAAATATCGGCACATTATACTAGTTGTGTCGAGATCATCCAACGAGAGCAAATCAATAGTTCTTTTGTACGCTCCTTTATAATAATAAACTTGAGCAAGCCAAAATGCATCATTAGGATCTTTGGTTATCGTGTATATCTTATTACCAACGAATTCTGCAGTATCATACATATGTTGCATCAGGGCATCATGCCTCCACAAACGTAGTCTCTCTACTGAAGATAAATCGGATACATCTATATCAGCTGCAGTAGCTGCAGTAGTGGTTGTGGTCAATGTGGTGGTCAGTCGATCTCCATCCTTTGATTCACCGTGATCCATAACATCATCAATATTATTGTTATTATTACTTCTTATTGTCGTGTTCCTGTAGTCATTTTCTTGGATACTAACTTTCCTCACTGTGGAAGGAACAGCATACCCAAACATACTTCCATTCTTAACTCGAGTCGAATCATTATTGCTTTTAATCTGATGGTAAGGAGTGGCCAAAGATGGAGGTGCCGGTGGATCTCTAGTTTTCAAACCCAAAGGACTGCTTACAATAGCTTGAAAGTTATCTATTCTACTATGATTCACACTACTGTTGGGTAGTGGATCACCATCTTTATCATAGTTTTGTGTTCTCGTATGTGTTTGTCGTTGTGTTTGCTGTCCCTGTTGTTGCTGTTGTTGTTGTTGTTGTTGGGGCGGTGGTGCAACTGATCTAGAGTATCTATTTGTTATAAAAGGTGAGATCGCTAAAGTTGAATTATGCTGAGAAGGTGTCCTTCCTGGGGACATGCCATTCCTCATCTTATCCCTGTTTATATCTATCTCTCTTCAATCTCTTTGCGTTGTTCTGTGTGGTTCGAGAGTGTAAAGTGAAATTCTTTTAATGATCGCTTTCTTATATTATGTGGAGTTGACAACGTCACAAAAGGTAAGTGATGAAGTTGGTGTTGTTATAGAAAAAAGGAAAACTTACAAAGGGAAGGATAGAAATATATATAATATACATAAATTGTGATGATGGAGCAAAATGGGGTAGTTTTCTAAACTACTCAAGTTCTACACTAATTTTTTTAGCCTTCTTTTGCTTCTTGGACCTTTTTTGTTTCTTGCCAAACATAGCCTTTTTGATTTCCTCAGTATCACTCTCCACCTCACTTTGGACATCATCTAGGTCAGCCTTATCCGAATCTCTCTTCCTCATAGTATCATACTTCTCAATAGCTTCATCACAAAGAGCTAAACAGTTCAATCTTTCACCACAATCGTATACGGCAAGCTGTTCTTGCTTCTCTGATGTTATACTCCAAACAACAACTTTACCATCAGAACCAATTGAGACCAAGTAAGTACCATGTTCGTTCTTGTAGAAGTTGAAGTCCTTAACACGATTAGTGTGGCCCAGTAAAGAAAAGTCAGGAGTCAATTTAGAGACCAACTCAGTTTCGGCGAGTAATTTCTTAGTTTCATAGAACTCAATATTACCATCGTTTAGACCAACACATAGATATTCAATATCACCTAATTGAACAGTCTCCATATGCATCAATGTCTTTCTTTTTAAGTCGACTTCGTGATGCACTTTAGCATCATCAGTAGAATAAATTAAAACTTTAGTCATCAAACCAACTGCAAAATGTTGTCCCTCAGCGCCCAACCACCTTACAAATTGACCATTTTGGTTATAGTTTCTTAGTTTCAATACAGCTGCTTTTTTCACTGTCATCAAATTCCATAGACGGATAGAATGATCATCACTGACACTAACAGCGATTCTGTTCGATGGATGAATTGCCAAGTCATTTATTCTAGCAGTATGCCCTTTCAAAGTACCAAAATTCTCCCAATCCTTAACTCTCCAGATAATAATCTTGTTGTCATCTGAAGCAGACAATAACCATTTGTTACTACTGTTATTTTCACCTCTTGAAAACTTTAATGCTGTGATAGACCCCTGATGAGCCAGTAGTGTTCCTAGTTCCTTACGTTTCTGCAAATCATAGATTCTGATATGTTCATCGTTGGAGCCCGAGACTAAGTACCTCTTGGAGATATCTAGACACTTAACACTCAGAGAGTGAGCTTGGAAATGGAAGATCGGAGTGAATACTGGAGTCTCTAGAGTGAGATCCAATGATAGACATAGAATATTATGCTCGTAGGAACCTACGACAATTCTAAATTGATTACGGGCCATCTTTATATATATTATTGGAGCAATGGTTCGTTCTTACTGGGGTTGGAGTTATTTAGCGTGAGACATGAGTTTCTTCAGTGCACTTTTTAGCTCATCGCAAAACAAATTTTCTTAAATAATCAAAGAATTTCAATTTGAAAATTTTTCCACCTGAGAGATACAGACAAGTATATAAAACAAGAAGGGATAGTGAAGGGAGTTTGCGAGATTATTAAAACCATTTTCATCATCTCGAGGCTTGTAGATTATACTCTGGAGTAACAGGAAGCTTTTAGGTGATGGTTCCATTGTTATACGTGATTCCTCCAAAAATAAGAGAGAAATAGAAATAGAGATAGAGATAGATAGAGTAAACGTACACGGAGAATACCCACTAAATGTCCTCCGAGGTTCATGTAGATAAGGAGTGTCCGTTTTTGCCAATAGTTGACTCCACTCCACAGTTTAAAACTATATCACCAGTTATCTTTTATCAGCAAAACAAATCCCCGGAAACTTGTCTTGAAGTCTTGCCAAGAGGTATAAAATTGTAATCTTGCGAACAATTAATTCCAGATTTAATATTGAAAAAAGTTTATTAAAAGTATGGATATGCAAAAGGTTGTTGTTGTATGTAGTTTATATATATAGCTATAATGTTCAGATTTGTAAAGTTAGCTAGCAAAAAAAAATTTACAAGGTCATTTCTGGAAGGACATGCGGTGTTTGGAAAGTTTGAAATTGTTTACGTACTACTGTCTTCATACGTTCATTCCCTAGGATGACGTGACTTAGTCCCATCCTCAAATATTTGGATACACTATCACCTAGTGTCTGAATGAAATTATCATCATGTCCCAGAGTGTAAAGAGTCATTGAACAAATTAGGATAACCATTAGTGGAATCCAAAAGAATAATAGCATACTATCATTCTGGAACTTCGTACGCTGTTGTACAAAGAATTGCTGTACACTGTTACGGAGGTCTTCAAGATCATCACCTTCTTCTTCGGACTCTTCGTCCTCAATATTAACGTGAGGTTGATCCTGTTGTAATAGGGAGTTAGCCTTAGTGTTTAACTCAAGTAGACCCTTAGGGAATAAATCCTCATATTTGGGCAATAGATCGTTATTAGTTAGATTGGTGACCATTCTATTCCATAATGATGTGGTATCAATATCCTCTTCGGTTTCAGTTAAGACAGATTTATCCTCATGGGTTTCTGATTCATTTTCATCATCTGCCATAGCATCATCTGAATCGTGACTCATTGGAATAGTAACATTTGTTTGAGAATTTAAATCAGTATATGAGGACACTGCAGATAATGACAACTGAGAAGTCGTATCGTTTTCAGTATCAAACATATTATTCCATTTCAAATGATGATTGATCCAAAGCAAAGACTTTGCAGTCATGCCATTCATAGTTACTGCAGAAGGATCACAATGGCAACCGTCATATAACATTTCAATAGTTTTATAATCTCCTGCAACACATGCAAGATGTAATGGTGTGAATCCAAACAGATCGGGTCTTTCAACATGAGCACCATAATTGATCAATGTTCTTAATAGAGAATGATAAGATTTTAGTGCTGCATGATGTAATAATGTTCTCCCTTGAGGATCACATACAGAAAGATTCAAATTTTTACTACCGATCTTAAATGATGTCAACACGTTGACTATTAGAGATTCATCATCTGTGTAACCGCCTGCTGAGGAAGACATGGGACTTGGTGTACTGTGCGTACTACTTGTCCCAACGATTCTCTTAGCAATATTTCTAGCGTCTTCTAATTTACCGTTCATTTTCAACCCTACAATTTGTAAGGCTAATTCAATTAGTTGTCTATCGGTATCATCGACATATGTAAAAATTGCATTTAAGTTTACAGTCTGTGGTGATTGTGGTGGAAGTTGTAAAGATGCCAATTGATGTACATTAATTTGTGATACAGTTCCTGGTTTATCTTCTATCGTTACTACTACTTGTCCCGGTGTAGAGGCAGGTGGTAAATAAGTCACCATTGTAGAATCATTCCAACATTGTGTAGACAATGCTATATTTTCACCAAATTTAATTCGTTGACCTTGTTTGAAATTTTTCCCTAATAAAGTAATCTCTATACCACCATTGATTGGACCTTGAGCAGGAATAATCCTTTGAATCGTTGGTGCATGAATCTCATCCTGAGGTGTTGGTAATGTTGCTATATTTGCAATAGCCTGTTGCCATGAACTTGTAGAGTCTATACTAGTACGTGATCGTTTACTAGATCCAACATTACTATCTTCACTAAGTGATGATGGTGATGGAAATGGTACAGTGGCAAATGGTGAAGATGATTCAAGTTCTGAAGATAAAAACAATTGATTCGAAGTAAACATTTCAGCCAAGGAAGTTGAAGTGGAGGTTGACGTCGATGCTGATTGTTTTTTATCCATAATCACAATCGGATGTGTCACTGTCCTTGCCATCACTGTCCCGTCTTCGGAGTCTCTCACTACAAATAACAATTTAAAACCTTCTTTAGATTTGTTATGACGAGAATAACATACGATTCTAGCCACAAGATCAAACTCTAGCGACTTCGAACCTATCTTGGTCATATTCATTATTTGTCTATTCTTAAAGATAATGGCTTTTCTATGAGGATTATTACACCATAACATATTATCACTCAACCCTGATTTTCTCCTGGAAGCTCTTTTCAATTCTCTTTCGACACATCGTTTACAAACAGTAGTATCAGCTTCAGAGCCAGCACATAACAAATATGCCTCCAGATGTACAAGTTTATGCTTTAAAGAAGCAGGAAATGTCGTAATATCGTCATTAGTCAAGTACAGTTTTTCCTTTGCGATACAATCTGCAGGTAGATGTACAAGAGACTTATGTTCTAACGATTGACCTCCTGTAAGTGTCAGATGCAACTTTAATTGATTCTCGACCCTCGAGATTTCCGGTAAGCCCCGTACAGTCAACGTCGAATGTATCTTAGCACTATCCATTGCCAAAAACTGGGCTGGATCCACATATTTCGTGTTAATAGCTTCTTTTCTCCCAAATTGTAAGTCCTCATGTGATGGGGATTCCTTTTCTTCTTGCTCCGTCAACAAACCTTGAAACAAGAGATCGGACACCATCGACTCGATGTTCGAGTCTTCTAGCAATATATCACGGTCCATGCTTCGAACCTATATGTTATCGCCTATCTCTTCTTTAGTCTCTTCTCTTTTGTCTTGTTTTATGTATTGGTTTGGATTGTTGCTTCCTCTTTTGAAATATCAATTTCTTCCCATTTTCGATTTTTGTTTGGAAGTGAAACATGAAGCTTCGTCGCCCGCGATGATCTTGCAGCAACTTTTTGGTATAAGGAGAGAAACCATTGAACCTCAAGAAGAGAAAGGATGGTGGTTGGCATGTTTGCAACCTGGGTTTTTGTATTTAGATCAGTGCTTGCAGTTTAGTATTTATCTTACCAAGATAGCAGTACTATTGTTTTGTTTAAGTTGTAAGATTTGGATATATTGAAGTTATCAGCAAGGTTTTTTTCAAGGGGGACAGTAAGAAAGTAATATAAAAGATGAGTTTCCAATTCAATATTAAGGACTATGATGATGTGGTGGTATTACCACTGACCCACGATGGTGAAGAAGACAATGAATTATGTCGGATTATGTACTCAGAGGAGTACAAACAAGTGATGTCCCTAGTGAGAGCATTGCTTAAGGATAATGAACTGTCTATTAGAGCATTGAGTTTGACTTCAAAGGCAATTGAATTGTCTCCTGCTTTCTATACGGTATGGAACTATCGTTATAGAATCCTTGCACATCTGTTGCAAGAGGAGACTTTATTGCAAAATGGTCATGATGCATCTTATCTGTTAAATAAAGAACTAGATTGGTTAGATGAATTCACTTTGAATAACCCTAAAAATTATCAAATTTGGTCGTACCGTCAAGCTTTATTGACCCATTTGCATCATCAAGCAACTTTTACTAGAGAACAACCTATTATGGAACTTATGATCGATGATGATTCGAAGAATTATCATGTTTGGTCATATCGTAAATGGTGTTGTTCTCATTTTAGAACTTATGGTCATGAATTGACATTCACTGAGAAATATATCGAAAGAGATGTGTATAATAACAGTGCATGGAGTCATAGACTATCTGTGTTGAAACAATGCGATATTGATTTTGATCAAGAATTACAATATGTTAAGGGGAAGATCGAATATGTGCCACAAAATATAAGTACTTGGACTTATTTGAGGGGACTACTGGAATCTCAGGAGACATCAAAGGTTATTGTAGATGAGTTGTTAACTTTTACAGCTGAATTTTTAGATGAATCCTCATATGCTTTAGAATTTTTCGCTTATTTGAATTCTTTACCAGAAGTCAATAAACCTCAAAAGGCTATTGAAGCCTATACTACTCTAGCTACAAAAGCAGACCCTATCAGAAAGAACCTTTGGGATCATAAGATTCAATTGCTACAGAAATCATAAATATAATAAGAAGAATAAATAGACATTAGATATTTGAATATATAATATGTAGCACTTTGTTTAAAATTGTAAAGATAATAAAAAAAATTCCTTGAACACTTTTATGGCGATTCTAAAAATTTATCTACACCATCGAGTTGCTTACGGAACCGACGAGAGTCCCCCTGAACATGGTTCACAAACCTCTGGAAACAATATTCACCCCAGGTTAAGTAACGCCTTATCAATTGCGTAAAGTCGTAACGTTCGTAAGCAAACACTAACCCAGTCTCACGTCTCACAGCTGCTAGTAACATCGCCACCAATGTTAAATCAACACCCCAACGGACAATATTTTGTAAACCCATCCTCAAATTAACTTGTTCTTTCTTTTATTTGAATATTTGTTCTTCTTCAATGATGCATGTCTTTAAGTGTTATCTTTTCATTTAAAACTGAAAATTTATTTCTATTTAACAATTAAAAACAACAAAAAGAAGCTCAAGGAAATAACAACAAAGGCAACAAAGAGAGATCCGAATAAAGTAAGGATGTCGCTGGATATATCGAGAGATACATTATCAAAGTACAAAGTTGTGAAGTCATTTTCAGTTCAAGAAAAAGAAGTGTCACCAGTGACGTCTTTATCATTTGATGACCATGGAAAATATTTACTCACTGCAGCAGCTAATGATAATATGCACCTTTATGATGCAGTTTCCTGTAAATTTCTTAATACGATAGGATCCAAGAAGTATGGTTGTCATTCTGCAAGATTTACACATGCTCAAAACGAATGTATTTACTCATCGACGATGAAATCGTTTGATATTAGACACTTGAACCTCGAAACAAATCAATACATTCGTTATTTCACAGGCCATGGAGCTTTAGTCCATGATATACAGATGAGTCCATTGGACGATACATTCATTTCTGCCTCCTATGATGAGTCTGTCAGACTCTGGGATCTAAGATCGTCAAAGGCTCAAGCAATTATCCCTAGTTTGGTCCCAAATTGTATTGCTTATGACCCTTCGGGTTTAGTAGTTGCACTTGGTAACCCAGAATCTATGGAGTTAGCATTATATAACTTGAAACAGCTGGGGAAAGGACCATTCCTTACAGTGAAGATTGATAATGAGTTTAATAATTGGAATAAGATGGAATTTTCGAATGATGGGAAATATTTGTTATTGGCAACTTCATATGGGAAACACTTGGTATTGGATGCATTTTCCGGTGTACAATTATTTGAATTAACTGGGACTAAACCATTCCCATTGAGAGAATTCATGGATGCTGGGTCAGCAACATTTACTCCAGATGGTCAGTTTATTTTAGGTACCGATTATGACGGAAAAGTCGCTATATGGAATCATTCTGATTCTATAAGTAATAGAACGTTAAAACCAACAGCATATATACCCGCGGCACCAGATTCATGTCCTAGATCGATAGCCATGAACCCTAAATATTCAATGTTTGTAACTGCTGATGAAAATGTCGATTTCTATGTATTTGACGAAGATAAATAGTACCTATTATATATAATATATACACGCACATATTTAATACAATATTTCTACACAAGATCATCAATGTCGGGATACCGTATCTCACTATTCTCTTCACTCCATGTTGCCCAATTTTTCAAATATTTGTTACCACTTCTTTGCAACGTTTCAATATTCCCAATAACACATAATTGCCTCTTTGGTCTTGTAATTGCAACATTAAGACGTCTTTCCTCCTTCAAGAACCCGACTTCAAATTTGTCATTTGACCTTACAAGTGTTAATACAATGCTTTCTTTCTCACGACCTTGGAAACCATCTACTGTAGAGATCTCTACTCCAGGGTACTGTTCTCTTACTAACGATTTTAACAGACTCACTTGGGCACTGTATGGCGCTATGATACCAATATCTGATTGTGATACATTGCTATCAATTAAGGCCTCTACATGATGTTTCACTAACAATGCCTCGTTTTCATTGTATTTAGATTGCATTATTGTATTGTCATCATCATCAAGGCTCTCAGGAAACTCATCACCTTGAGTATCATACCATATTAAAGGGACTGAGGTATCATCGTTATCATCGACACCTGGTAGGTCCTGTAGTAATATCCCTGCGATACTTTTATCTGCAATTAATTTATCCTGATACATTACCATTGATGAAAATTTCATTATCTCTTGATTCATTCTATATTGCACATTTAATAAACATTTAAAGGCTTCACCTTGCATGGCGACTAATCTATCGAACAGAGTCGTTTCCAACGTATGTAAAATTTTATTGTTATCTGCAGTCTTAATCGTTGGTGGTAATTGTTTGTTATCACCAGCCAAGACAAGTCGTTTCATCTGGGATTGCGAATGAGAGATTAACGGAATCCAACACTGAGGCTCCATAGCTTGAGAAACCTCATCAATGATCAATGAGTCAAAAAGATGGTCATGATCACGATACATACCAACAAGTTCACGACTGCTTGAACCATGTAAAGTTGCAACTACTACTTGAGACTCCAGAATCAATTCACTTACAATCTTCTGTTCTCTAGCCCTCAATTCTTTTCTCAAATCTTTAACATCTTGCCAAGCTGTTTTGCGATCTTTAAATCGTTTCAATTTCTTAATACCTTTGATCGTAGTATCAATTTCCAATTGTATATCCTTAACAATCTCACCACGATCACCACTTTTACTTAAAATATCTAAAGAGTGCCTCAAATTAGACTCTAGTAATCTTGCTGGATGCCCAATACGTAACAACTTATCACCTGGAATCACTTTACTTAGCCTTTCTAGAATAGTATCAACAGAAATATTGGAAGGTCCACAAACTAAAACACGTTCACCCTTATTCACCAATTGTTGAATTAGTTCCACTAAAGTATATGTTTTACCTGTACCTGGTGGACCGTGGATAATTGCAATTTCATTCTGTAAAGCAAATTGTACAGCATTCTGTTGTGATTCATTTAACATACTGTTATTGAACTGAACAGGCTGTCCTGAAGTAAGTGACGGCACTAACTTAATGGTATCGTCCGTCAACAATTGTACCAATCGTGGTGCATTACTCAAATTGTCAATCTCTGCAAGCTTCCTCATAGTGGATTCCATCCTCTTGTATGTAATAGTGTTGGTAGTTTTCACCAAACATAGCCTAGGGTAATTATACAAATTTGTGACTTCTTCTTCCTGTTGTTCATCAATAGTGACAGTGATTTGTTTTGAGCTAATTCTGTAGACTACTCCAGAGCAGCTTTTATGGTCGTCTTTAATGGTTAGATGCTTTGGCTGTTCGACAGTGACTATATCCCCAACTTTAACACCACCCCGATCAATAGATCCACCATCCTCACTGGCTAATTCAATGTACACTTTCCCTGCAAGCCCAGTTCTTACATTTTCCAAAGTTAATTTGTTTACAGCATACCCAGCTTCCACCAATTTCGTGATCGGTAATTTCTTGAGTAACTGACTAGTCAATTCAACGTCTTGTTCCCTCTCATGGTCTATGCAACTTAAAAATCTATCTGCAAGATTCTTATTCATCGTGTTACTTCGCTATTTTATTTGCTTTTTGTTTATTTGATTGAGTTAAAGATAGAATATTTATTATTGTATTTAGGAAATTATATTTTTATTTTTTTCAGTATCGACAAATATATATGAAGAGAAGTGAGATGTTCAAAGACTTCAAGACCACATCTACATGACATTCAAACCACCGAACTTCTCAGCGTAGCCAGGTACTTCCCATTTACCTCTCTTAACCATCTCTTCAACCTTAGCATCAATTTCTGGCTTGGCCTTGACTAAATCATCAACGGTTAATTCGTCGAATGGTCTAGCATTTTCAATGTTTTGTAAGGTTTCCTTCAACGTAGCCAATTCATGGTTGACTAGCTTCTCTGTGGCTTCTGCATTGGCAAGTGCATGCTGTTGGAAGGATTCAATTGTACGGATTTGTTTGGAGCTGTCGACAGTAACAGGGGTGTATGACTTACAGAACCCCTCAATCTGATCGATTACAGCTTGATTCTTCAATAGGGAACGATAATGATCAAATTCAACAGCCACTGGTTGTTGTTGTAATTCTAGCAATTGTCTACGGGCTTCATCATTTCTCTTCTTGAAACTAGATAGTTCTGTAGCGGTCTTCCCCGTGATCTTCAATGAAGTTATAACTTTAGCCCAGTCCAGTTTATTAGCAGCAGATTTAGCCAGAGACATTGTGTATATGTTTTTCTTTAGTTATATGTATTTTATTGATAACTAATGCACCCTTAGATAAATATATCCTTTTTGTTTGCTCTACCTGTTGAAATAAAGTACAGTTCATCAGTTTAAACTTCACCAAATATTTGAGTTTCTTCCTTTTAAAAGGGAAAACGAGGGAACTTCGCGTCACGTGGAAAACTGTTTTTAAAGCTGGACGCTGATTGGTGGGAACCGAGCTGTAAAGTTAGAAACAATTACAAGATGAGAAGAAAGAACAGTTAGTAGACAGGTACTACCACTCTTGTACCAGTCTTATTGTATTAGTGAATGATTACCTGATTTGTGGTTGCTTTTTTTGTTAAGTTACTGGTATAAGAAACTAGTTGAACTTATTTCAAATAGCACTAAACGTAACTGGAACCTCGGTATCCAAGAATTACAAGTGTTTGGTGAGAAAAATATGCCCTCAAGTAAACTGAATTCGACGGCAAAACGTGTTAAGAAGGGCGATGCACACTTAAATGATTTAGATTTGACTATTAAACGTATTAAAAACGAAAATGGGCCAGCTAAAAAGGTAAGATCTGTGTTGGCTTGTCAGACATGCCGTAAGAAACATCTGAAGTGTCCAGGAGGTGAGCCCTGCGATCGTTGTAATACGAGTGGAGCAACCTGTGAGTATGTAGAGCCCTCAAAGAAGATTGTGGTGTCGGTGAAATATTTATCTGAATTGCAAGATGCTGTTCAAGAATTGAAACGAGAGAATGAGAGATTAAAGGCTAAGAAAAATATTAGTTTACCCTTATTAGATTCAGAGGAACATAAGAGACATTCAGATGCAGCATTGTCGTATGCAGAGGATGAAGATGAAGGTGGCGATGTAGGAGATTCTTCGGACGATGAGATAGCGTCTACGTTTGCACCAAGAACCGGTAGAATTGTTGAATTGTCGCTAGGACAGGCATTGTTTATTGGATCATCATCAATGACTTTGTTTGGGCTAGAGATTCAATCTTTGATTTCAACTTATGTGACAAATAAACAGTTCAAGCCTATGCCTATGTTAAAGAGAGATATTATAACTTTGAGGCCATCCACCCTATATAGAGCAATAAGTGGGACTCCCAATAGTGTGAAACAAATAAGGAAACTGGGACCTTTACACTATAAAGTTACTTTTAATTCTTCGGAATTCTATCATGCCCCACCCTCTTTAGAGTTAACTATGCCAAGTTACGCATATGCTATAATGCTTATTGATAAATTTATTTCCTATAATGGTGGATGTTTCTATTTCTTCAACGAAGGTTTGGTTCTTCATGGGATAGAAATTGTTTACTCAGGGAAAACCAATAGAAAGCTTTATAATAATGCTACCTTACAATTAATTTGGCATTGTAAAGTATTTTTAATCTTTGCTATCGGGGAAGTCTACCATCGTATCGGTCAAGAAACACCCAAAGATACAGAAGATGCGATGTTACCAGGTGCCAGATGGTTTCTTCAAGCATCAAAGATCTTCAATGTTGTCTTCTCAGGGGAACATTTACAATTATTAACGAAAGAAGGTGGTATAGAGATTCTACTTCTTTATGCATTTTATTTACAAGTAGCCGATAACACTGTACTAGCATATTTTTATTTTGGACAAGCTCTAAGAACATGTTTGGTCATTGGGATGCATGTAGATTCGCAAAGTGACACTTTATCAAGATTTCAAGTAGAACACCAGCGTCGACTGTGGTGGACTGTCTATATGTTTGAACGTATGTTGAGCAGCAAAGCTGGCTTACCATTAAGTTTCACGGATTATTCTATATCTACAGAATTACCTGCAGATTTCGATACATCAAAACCTCCAAAACAATATCGTTATTATACTTTTCCTGAGGCTGAATGTTTATCAAATTGTGTTAAAATTGTACAAATTAACGGATATATACTGGGACAGTTATATCAACGACAACCAAAGGATAATGTGCTTCCAATTTTACGTAATATCATTAAACAACTATTTCAGTGGAAAGCGAATCTATCTGAACGATGTCAAGTTGACTTCTCTGATACAAACTTAAAAATAACAAGACAATTAACAAATCTATTTACAGAATATTTCCAAGGGATTAATTTAGCAATAAGACCTTTATTATTTCATTTCGTATCGATTCAATTAAAAACGTTTAAAGACAATAACACATATTTGAACCTACAAGATTATTCTGATTCAACAACAATGCTTTTAAATTGTTCATTACAGGCCTCTGTCAACACTATTAGATCATTTTGGGAGTTAATGGTACCCGATGTCATAGCTATGTTTGGGTATATGGATCGTGAATATTTATTTACATCATCGTGTACGTTGTTATTATTTACCACAACGTTTGGTATTCATGAACAAACATACGAACATTTAGATCATGCACTAACTATGTTTAACAAGATGATCAGTTTGGGCAACAACGCAGCTGAATTGAGAAGAGCTCAATTGCTGACATTAATGATTAATTTGGATTTCCATAATCTTTTGAAAGGGTTAATATTAAAACATACAGATATAGACTCCTCAACTTCCCCAGAGACTACTGTCAACGACCCTAAAGAGACTACAACGCCTGTAGCTAACACCCCTGTCCATGATAATACTACTTCCATCCCATCTGCCACTGTTACCACTGCTGCAACTACAGTTGCATCTCCTGATATTTTAAACCATGAACCTATGTCTACGCTTGATGATTTAATTAATGCCTCGATTGCTCAGTCATATAATGCACCACTAACTATACAAGGTTCACGTATTATCGAAACAAATACAAATCAATTGGATCCAATGACGGCTATTAATATGGACGATGTCGAACACCTATTAGATGATATGTTGAAATCCAACCAGACGGATAATAAGCTGTGGAAGGATATTACAAACCAAGCTATGTGGTTGGGTAATACATTGGAGCAACAGGGGTCCAACTCCATGGACCAAGATCTAGGAACTTTTCCATTAGAAGAATAAATAAATATTTATATTTTCTATTTAAAGGATTTTTAATGTTACATATCTGAGGATGAAATAGTATATATGGGATTTGTAATCACACATCAGTTACAAAACACAAGCATACTAATGAGGGATAAAACTCCTTCGACCAATTGTTTCGTTTTCAAAATCTTTTTATATTATTACAAAAAAAATACGTGTAGAATAATGTTTTTTTAAAATTTTATGAAAATAGTACTTAATTTACCCAATTATACCTTCATCTCAGACAAACCAAGTTCCTCATTTTGACTAGCGGTTCTTTCGTAATCCTCAATCTTCATATTTGGATCTGGATCAGGGGCATAAACGTTTTGAATGTATGAACCAGCTAGAGGATCGGTCATCTCAACTGTGAATTTGACTTTACCAGCAATGGCTTCCTTTAATTTAGCAAAAAATGCTACCCAACGGTTCTTAGTGTTTTCATCCATTGAGTCAGATGTTTGAGAGAAAACACGAGCTTCCAGTTCTTCATAGACTTGTGTTAGTAAACCTTCAATTGTAGTAAAACGACCACCTAAGGTACCTTCCTGAATATCCAGACTCAATTCTTTTACTTGTAAAGAACAAGACTCAGACTTCAAAATATCTCTGGACAAATCACTTGGATCATCACAGAATAATGTGATCTTTCTACCTTTCTCTGGGATAGCACCACCAGTTTTAACTTCATTAGATTTGTAACCACAATGTTCACATGAGGTAGACATAATAATGACTTCTTTGAAATGAGGAATGTTAACAGGTTTCATATGGGTATCACATTTTTCCATACAGCTAGGACAGGTAGCTGTGAATGTTTGGACTTCGTTCGAATAATTTTCAATATCAGTTTCATCGGATAAGAAATTAGATTGAAGTTTTTGAGCTTCTGAAGGGTTACGTTCATGATCGGCAAGCTCAGCCAATTTAGCTTTACGACGTTCTTCATATTGGTCTTGGGTTAGCATCCCAATTTGAACATTTTGCTCATCAGTTCTTACATATTCGGAATGAGACCATTTGTGTTGAGCCTCACCTGGTTTGTATTCTATCCAGGAATTCCCCGATGCGTCATCCAACTCGAAGGTTACAGGACTGACACCTTCAGGGGTACAATCAATTGTAGCTCTGACCTTCTTGATGAATGCATCGATCTTGTCGTACATAGCTTCATCAATTTTCTTACGCATCTCTTGGTCTGATTGCAAATCTTCGATCATTTCTTCAAGTAAACCTTCAACGGTAGTCAACACACCACGTTTTGGAGGAATTTCGATGTCTAACTCAATAAATTTACAAGAAGCAGTTTCACTCTTAATAACTTGTCTGTTGAAATCATCCTTGTTTTCAACTTTTAAAGTATACTTGGAACCTTTCTCTTGAATGGATGAAGCAGGCTGAATTTCAGAATTTTTAAAACCACAGTGTGGACATTCAAAGGACATGATGACAACTTCTCTAAAATAAGGAATGGATGTCAACAACATTCTGGTGGTACCATTCTCATGACAGTTCATACATAGAGATTCGATCTCTTGCACTGGATGACCCATGGCATCTTGGGCACCAGTCAATTTGACACCATTAGGTAACATTTGACCCTCGGAAACCTCTTCAGCGGCCTCACCAACTGGTTTAAACAGATTATCTTTCTCCTCAGACATACTCAATATCGTTTATTTTATTACTTCTAAGTTATCTTTCTTGTGATATTGCTTGTACATAAATGAATCAGGACTGTTCATCCCTTGTTCATCGCAAGGTCTTCTTATATTAAAGTTAGTCTGCCTTCCCCCCCCAAAAGCTGAAAAATTTTTCAAAAATTTTGCGATGCGAAGACCATTTGATAAGCAACTTTTCTGGAAAGTTCCAGAGAATTCTTTGGAAGTTCTTGAGGGTTACAACCCTTTTTGGTTTGGTAGAAAGGAATTTGAATCGTTTTGTCTTTAGTTTAACCAGTACAACATCTAATAAATATGCCAAGAGATCCATTAATAGGTATTGTGGGTAAACCCTCGAGTGGGAAGTCTACGCTATTGAATTCATTGACAGATGCAAATGCTGCTGTTGGTGCTTTTCCTTTCTGTACTATCGAACCAAACCAAGCCACAGGTTATCTAGAGATTGATTGTGCATGTTCTAGATATGGTAAAGAATCACTTTGTAAGCCTAACTATGGGTGGTGTGAGAAAGGAAAACGTCATGTTCCAATTATGTTACTGGATGTTGCCGGTTTAGTGCCTGGTGCACATTCAGGTAGGGGTCTAGGGAACAAGTTTTTAGATGATTTAAGACATGCCGATGCTTTGATTCATGTTGTGGATGTTAGTGGTACTACTGATGCCGAGGGGAAGAACACTAGAGGTTATGACCCATTAAACGATATTGAGTGGTTACAAGATGAAATTAGATTATGGATTGAAGGGAACTTGAAGAAAAGATGGGGGTCTATCGTTCGTAGACATACCGCTACAAAATCCAGTGTTGTAGATACTTTACAGACGCAATTTGGTGGGTATTCCTCACAAGTTTGGATGGTTCAAAAGGCTCTAGATAGACTTGGAAATATACCGCCTTTGGAAAAATGGGATGATGAAATGATTACTAATGTTGTTAAAGCATTTATGATGGAGAAATTTCCTACTGTGCTTGCTTTGAATAAAATGGATCATGCTGATGCCGATAAGAATGTATCTAAAATTATGTTAAAATATCCTAATGTAAAATCTGTGTTGACGAGTGCTCTTACCGAGATCTTTTTAAGGAAACTAAAGAAACAAGGCTTTGTGCATTACGAGGAAGGTACTGAATTTATAGATACATGCGAGGATGATCCTGATAATTTGAAACCATTGGATGAAAAAGTTTTGTCAAGAATTGAGGATATTAGAGACCTAGTGCTTTATAGATTTGGATCTACTGGTGTAGTTCAAGTGTTACAAGCTGCAGCAGATATTTTACAATTAGTCCCAGTGTATACAGTGAAGAATATACAAACATTCGCAGGTGGAAATGGTACTAACGTTTTTAGGGACTGTTTCCTAGTTAAAAGGGGAACACCAGCAGGTACCGTTGCAAGATACATTCTAGGTACAGAGGTGACAATTGCCGCTATCGAAACAGTTGGTGGGATAAGGGTATCCGAAGATGCATTAGTAGATGTGAAACAGAACGACATCTTGTGTTTCAAGATTGCTCCTAGAGCTAAGTAGCAAAGTGGTTTTTTTACTCTATTTGCTCAAAGCAGCCAGTAGAGACCTTTCATTATTATTTAGAGATATAAACGTACATAGGAATTGTTCATTATTGCAGAAAAATTGTAATATTTAAAGGAATGTCACAGATGTCATTATGATAACCATCAATGGGCTTAATGCTAGAACACTTGAGCTACCTTGGAAAGATTCAATTAAAGATGGTGTTCCTGTGCTCCACGTACCACTTAATATAGTTTGAACCACTATTGGGAAATATAACAATGATAATCTGTTTAAATTAATCATTTTCTCATTTCTCTATTTTTCTAGGACAAAAATCTCTTAGAGATCGTCACTAATGGGGAACACGAATAAAAATTAGACCATGATTAATGATGAGAAAACGTGCAACCGTCCACCTATGATTGATTAAAGCAAAAAAATTGGAATTTACGTAGTCTTGTAGACAAGAATAGAAATATATATCTCTCTTAAGAGATAGAATTCCATAAAATCAAAGAATCTTAAAACAAGTACAAAATGCAGATTCTACTAGAATCAGGAATATATACCATCCTCCCTCCATGAAACGGTGAGATAGAGGTGCCAGGAATCTCCTTAAACCAATCTTTAAGTATCGCCATGTTTCAACTACATAGTCCCGCAAACCGTATACTTACTGCCAGCACCAGGGGTAGCCTGGTGGCCGAAGGATATCAAAACTCCAGAATATTAATAATGGTTTGTAAAGAACATTCCAGCAAAAATGAACTAGATTATTACGGATTTCGTTTATGCTATTACATATATCAACGTTCAAATTTGCTCACTAGAACATGAAAAATTTCTAACGCCCTTCGATGTTGCTGACATACATCGATACCCTTATTCATTACACATCAAATTCAATTGACATTTAAAGAACTACAAGACCCAACTCATTACTGTTCATCTTCCCTTACTCATCGTCCCTTACTCATCACCTCTATCAGAGTTTGGCCTGGGGGGGCAGAAATGAAAAATCCCGCTCCCCCCGTTGAGCAACTCAGAAAACATATGGGGGTCCCCGGTGGAACCCTAGAAATGGACATGGGTGGGGGGCTCACTCTCGAAAGCCTACCTGAGTAAGCGGGAGTATACGGAAACTCGGAACTAGCACAGAGAGACTACTACTAAAATGGCTCTCTAGGGGACGCCCCCTCCGCCCCAAACTCCTCCCCCCAAATCCCCGAAAACCCTCCCTCGCGGCCCTCCCTCCTCTTACCCTCACACCCTTACTAAGCCAAATTGCACAGTCCAGCCAAACAAAGAAACGCGGCCCGCGAACAGTTTTCGCTTACATAATAGAAATAGTTGGACGTCGTTGTATATAAAGGGGATGGATGATGAGAGACACCATTTTTAGATTAAATTTGTATTCTTTTTGATTTAACCTAGAATAACCAAGTATACTTACTACTACATATTACATTACTACATATTACAATGGCTGTCATTCAAATTAACACTGCTGAAGAATTCAAAGCTGCTCTAACTGATGCTGGTTCTAAACTAGTTGTCGTTGACTTTTTCGCTACATGGTGTGGTCCATGTAAGATGATTGCTCCAATGGTCGAGAAATTCAGTGAACAATATACCGATGCTTCTTTCTTAAAGGTTGATGTCGATGCTATTTCTTCTCTAGCTCAAGAATATGAAATTAGTGCTATGCCAACTTTAGTCTTCATCAAGAACGGTAAAGAAGTTACAAAGGTTGTTGGTGCTAATTTAGCTGCCATCAAGCAAAACATCGTCTCAAATATTTAAAAAAAAAAAATGAATGAATGAATTCTCTTTTATATATAAATTTATATAGTATACTTTCTTTTTAATATATATAAAAATAATACTATAATTTTTGATCAATTTCTAGTTGGGTGTAACCCATGATAAATAATAGATCTAATAATGTTGAACTGTTTAAACGACCTGGTGCTAGTTGTTGAACTTTTGGTTTAGCGTTCCAAGCAATACCAAATCCTGCAACACCCATAGCGGCAAGATCATTTGCACCATCACCAATCATCATTATTGAATCAATTGGTATATCAAATTTACGACCTAATTCAACAAGCGTAGTTGCCTTTAAATCACCATCAACAATTTCACCAAGAACTTTACCTGTTAATTCACCTGTTTCTGCATCTGTCTCCAATTGATTTGCTTTAAAAAAATCCATACCAAGTTGTTCTTTAATATATTCTGCAAATGGTACAAATCCACCACTCAATACAGCAAGTCTTACACCATCGTGTCTTAATACTTTACATAATTCTGGAACACCTTTTGTCATTATTAATTTAGGTTTAATCTCTGCATACAATTGTTCAATTGGTAAACCTTTCAGTAATTCTACACGTTGCGAAAGACTTTGTTTAAAATCTAATTCTCCATTCATTGCACGATCTGTAATCTTTTTAACTTCTCTCTCTACACCAGCATAAGCAGCAATTAATTCAATTACTTCTTGATAAATTAAAGTCGAATCCATGTCGAAGACACACAGTCTCTTACGTCTAAAGTCGTCATCACGTTGTAACACAACATCAACACCGGCATACTCCACAACATTAGATTGATTCAATTCATCTTCATCACTAGTGAAATATTGATCAACTGCATGATCACTTAATTGTTTCCAATTTGTATATTTAACATCGGGGTTTCTGGCAATAAATTTTAATAAGTAAGTATCCAAAGCAGGAACTTCATGGCCATGGCCAATAAACGTCAACACGTACTTGTTCATACTAATTGTTCCTTGATTTCTGTTTGGGTTCCCTTATCATTGCAACTGACTACTTCCCTCATCCCTTGCTCTCCCTCTCTCTCTCTCTTTATATAGTAAGAAATCGATCACGGTTTTTTTTTTCGAGGAGCGCTGAAATTTTCAGTTGGAAAGAATCAGCCATCAGGGATTTAAAGCACCAGTTGACTCCTTTGAACTCACCATAAACACAGACAGAGAGAGACACAGACACAGATATCAATACCAGGATGAGCAACAAGTTGAAGATATTAGTTCCTGTGAAGCGTGTGTTGGATCACCAGATCAAACCCTTGGTGAATGCAGCTCATGACGGTGTGCAAACTCAAGGTTGCAAATTTAGTATTAACCCATTCGATGATATTTCCGTTGAAGAAGCATTAAGGATCAAGACTAAGAGACCTCAGGATGTTGAATCCACTCATGCAATTTCTATCGGTGTGGATAAATGTCAGGACATCTTGAGAAATTGTCTTGCTAAAGGGATCGATGGAGTCTCATTAGTCGAAACCAATGAATCGTTGGAACCATTGGCCATTGCAAAATTATTGGCTCATCATGTGAAACAACAGAATTATAATGTTGTTCTGATGGGGAAGCAAGCCATTGATGACGATAGTAATAATACAGGTCAAATGCTGGCTGGATTACTTAAATGGCCTCAAGCAACAAATGCTTGTAAAGTTGAATTTGATGATACAATGACTTCTTGTAAAGTGACTCGTGAAATTGATGGTGGTGAAGAAACTTTAGAAGCTAAATTACCCTTAGTGATCACTACAGATTTAAGATTAAATCAACCTCGTTATGTTGGTTTATCTAAATTAATGAAAGTTAAAAGGGTCAAAATCCCTAAATTGTCCCTCGCCAAGGATTTTCCTCAAGTGGATACAACAAATAAACTTAACGTTTTGTCCATTGATGAGCCACAAACAAAGCCTCCAGGTATCACGCTAAAGAATGTAGATGAATTAGTATCAAAATTGAAAGATGCTAAACTTATTTAATCACCTTACATATATATATTTATATATTCTTTTCTCTGTTTTTAAATTACAAATAAGTTGTCCTCCTGTAACATACCTAGTCCGCTTACCTTTTGGAAGGTAGTAAAGTGCTTTGGATCCCCATAGGTTTCTTACTCAGATAAGTTTCACTATACCATTGATCCCAAAGAATACTACTATCCGATCGTTGTGTTACTCCTTCAAGTGCTTGATCAATCTCATCTAGCCAAGCCTGAAACATCTCTTCTACAGGTGGGATTGGTGGGACTCTTAATTCGGGAATCACAGCCAATGCTGGCATATGATCAGGGTACGTCACTCCGATTTTATTACTTAACGGAACACGTCTTAATAAGTCACTATATGTCATCACTTTTTGTTCTAGTTTCTTCAACTTGTTGTTCTTGTCGTTGCTCACAGTCCTTTGTTTTTTCAAGGTACTTAATAATATTTTTTTTTTATTCTTATATATATATATGTACAATTTATTTTTTTTTTACTACAAGTTACTTACTCAATAGCCTTAGTCTTCACAGAAAATACTCTTCTATCCTTATCTATTCCAATAGTTAATGTAGCTACAGATCCTAGATTCTCTCCACGTACAAAATCATCATAATATAACTCGTAACAAGGCATGTATCGATCTACAAACCGCCTGACATCAATATCACTCATCCCACTACCTTTTACATGAATAGTCTCATGTTCTTGCTGTGTACGCCACATATACACATTTTGAATTTCATCAGTCGCTAGTACAACCCCCAAAGAATGGACTTCTGGATTATTCCAAAGTAAATCACTATACATGAATAATTTCGCATTGATATCTGCCATATCTCCATCGATTAAATCTTCCTTCACAGTTTGTAAATGAGGTTCAAATCCAAGAAACCAACCTTCTAAGATAAATATATCAACAGGTAATTTCACAGATATTTTACTTTCATCACAACGATCACCTTCCCCTGAAAATAATGATTTATCATATTGTGGTAACTTCAATAAACCGTCCTTTCTACGACCTAGCACTGCACTAAGACATTCGTTTAATAATGATAGATCATGTGTACCAGGTAAACCACGTCCTTGTAATAGTTTGTTTTCCTTATATTGTAAAGCTAACCCTTGTTGGTCCTCATGAGTCAAATAGAAATCGTCGATTGATGAATAAGCAACATTCTTGTCACTATACTTGTCCCGTAGATGTGTATATATCCTTTGACCATTATAACTTTTCCCTGAACCTTGTGGTCCAGATATCAATACTATTAATGGTTGATCTAGGTCTCTAGAAAACCATTCGTTGACATATTTATTTAAAAATTCGCAGGCGTGGTCATATACAGAACTCTTCAAACTCATTGTGCTATAATACTAGTACTTCAGTAATTCGTTAGATAAGAGTATAAGTTTCACAAGGTTCTTTTAAACTTTATCAATTGAAGGTTCCCTTTTTTTATATCAACTTCATCAACTTTCTTTAAGTATTATCTATGTATCAGCTTCCCTAAGGCAGAAAAATTGAACCCGCGAAGAACTACAGTGCCCCCCTTCGGTAGTTAATCTACCCCTTGAATTACTTAAGAACATAAAGATATAATCATGAAAAATATAAGTAAGAGAGTTGTATATATAAGTTACATATCAAGTAAGGGGAGGGATGGAAATAAATAAGAGTTATTTGTCCTAGAACATACCTTCGATCTCACCATCATCATTCATCTCGATGTTCATGAACCCACAATGGGTAGGTAAACCTGGGATAGTTTGAATTTCTGCAGCTAGAGCATATAAATAATTAGCACCTGATGCGATTCTAATGTCTCTGATTGGGAATGTGAATCCAGTTGGTACACCCTTCAAATTGGCATCATGGGATAAAGAGTATTGGGTCTTAGCTATACATATTGGTAAGTTTGAAAAACCTTGACTCTTGTATAATTCAATTTTCTTTTGTGCTTCTGGTAAGAATTCAACATCCTTAGCACCATACATTGATTGTGCAATCTTAGTAATCTTGTCCTCGATGGATAAACCAGTATTGGTTTCATATAAAAACTTGAAATCTTTATTACTTTCAGTGTTTGTAACCTTAATAACACCGTTAGCCAAATCAACAGCACCTTTACCACCTTCTTCCCAATGGTTAGAAACAATGGCATCACTAGCACCAGCCTTCAAGGATTCCTCCTTAATTATTTCATGCTCTTTATCAGTATCTGATGACATCTTGTTAATGGCGACTACCACAGGTAAGTTGTATTGTCTAGCATTTTCAATATGTTTAGCTAAATTAGCACAACCTTTCCTTAATAAATCTAAGTTTTCAACAGTATATTCCTTTGGTAATGGAGCACCTGCCTTTACTTCAGGACCACCACCATGTACTTTCAAAGCTCTCACGGTGGCAACGATGATGACAACATCTGGAACTAAACCAGATGAACGACATTTAATATTAATGAATCTTTCACCACCCATGGTAAAATCGAAACCTGCTTCAGTGATAACATAACCAACGTTTTTCTCTTGAGCCTCCTTTGAGGCGTTAGAGTTTGTACCTGTTAGTTTTAAAGCAATCTTATCAGCAAGGACAGAACTAGCACCAATAGATATATTAGCAAATGGACCTGCATGAACTAAAACAGGTGTACCTTCTAAAGTTTGCATAACATTTGGTTTGATTGCATCCTTCAACAAAGCGGTCATAGCACCTGCACAACCAATATCTTCACAAGTTACTGGATCACCCGTTTCCTTGTTAGCACCAACAACAATCTTACCTAGACGTTCTCTCATATCTTCTAAAGAGTTACATAAGGCAAGTATGGCCATACATTCAGAGGCAACAGAGATATCAAACCCTGTCTTTCTAGTGAAGCCACGTTCAGTTGGAGCTTCACCAATAGTGATACCTCTCAAAAATCTGTCATTACAATCAACAACTCTTCTCCATGTAATGGTCTCAGGATCAATGTTTAGACGAGCAAATTTGTATATTTCTTCTTCAGTCAAATCATTTGGATCAGTCTTATTAATACCCAATTTTTCTAATCTTCTTAACATAGATTTAGTGAATTTTCTTGAGCCATCCTTAGCAGTTGGCACTAAACGTCTATACAATGGAGCATCCTTTTGAGTAGATTCATGGAACATTCTAGTGTCAATAGCAGCGGCTAATAAGTTGTTAGCCATCGAAATAGCATGTATATCACCTGTTACATGTAAATTGAATTCATCCATAGGAATCACTTGAGAGTAACCACCACCGGCAGCACCACCTTTAATACCAAAAGTTGGACCCATGGAAGGTTGTCTGACATTAGCATAAACTTTTTTGTTCAAATGAGCACCAAGGGCTTGAGCTAAACCGACAGTGGTGGTAGATTTACCTTCACCTAATGGAGTTGGAGTAATACCAGTCACTAAGATATATTTACCATTTGTCTTATCCTGTAAACGATCAAGAATATCAAGCTTAATCTTACCCTTTGTAGAACCATAAGGTTCAAATTCTGATGGCAATAAACCTGCTTCTTGAGCAATTTGAGTAATTTCTTTAGGTTTTTGTTTTCTAGAGATTTCATAATCAGATGGTACTGGAGTTTCAAGGTTTAATGGCAAAGTTTCAAAGATTGGGCCATCTTTCTTTAAAGTTTTCTTGGCGGCGAGTAAAGTATTTTGCATCAACATTGCAACAGTCATTGGACCAACACCACCTGGAACTGGCGTAATCAATTTAACATGGTTTTTTACTTCTTCAAATTCAACATCACCAACACATCTCATACCAGATTTTCTTGTCTTATCTTCAATATAATTAGTACCTACATCAATGACAACACAATCTCTCTTATTGTCCTTGAACCATTCGCCCTTAACAAATCCAGGTTTACCAATGGCAACAATTACAATGTCGGCATCCTTTAAGTATTTTGGAATATCTTGACTGTATGAGTGTAATACAGTAACAGTAGAGTTACCGGACTTTAATAATTCGGCAACTGGGCCACCAACAATGTCAGATCTACCAATAACAACACTATTAGCACCTTGCATTGGAACTTTGTAACGGTTCAACAATTCAATGATACCCTTTGGAGTACATGGTAAGAAATGTGGACGACCGTTACGTTTGTTTAATTCACCAATGTTAAATGGACCAAACCCATCAACATCCTTTGTAGCAAGAACAGCAGAAGTAATCTTATCTTCATCCAATGAAGCAGGCAATGGTAATTGAACAATTATACCATGAACGGATGGGTCTGCATTTAATGAAGCAATCTTATCCAATAATTCTTCTTCGGTGACTTCATCAGCGTTGTCAAAATGAATGAATTGAGCATCAATATTAGCTTCAACAGCTGCTCTACGTTTCATACGAACATAAGTATTAGAGTCTTCACGTTTACCAACTTGAATAATTGCTAAAGTTGGTTTGAAGTCAGGAGTTTCATTCTGCAAGACCTTGATCTCTTCAGCAATCTCAGCTCTAATAGATGTAGCAACGGCTTTACCGTCAATTAATTCCCCAGCCATAGTTACTTGGTTTGCGAGGTTACTGTTTATGGAGTTCGTTAAAATTGTCTAGTGGTCCATAAAGATACAACCATTCGAGCTTCATGTTTTTATATATTATCTAAGGATTAGAGATTTCGTCCCATTTTGGCTTTATCTTCTCCCGTTGTTTTTTTCCCTCGTAGTGTTTTATTTCACTATCTACCTTAATATCTAAGCAAAACAAAACAAAAAAACAGAGTCATCTGCAAGTCAAATATCGAAGCGCACTATAACTGTGGAGGAGAAACCAAAATTATTATTTGTTCTTAATACTGTGGGAGAAGTAACAGCAAATCACGCGCAATTATCATCAACAGAGTTAAATAATATTGATTAAATTAATGTACCTTACTCTGCTGAAACAATTCATTATAATTTGGCACAATGATTTTCGACTTCCTGTTCAGTCGATAAATTAAAACTAGCGAAACCCTGTTCTATCGTTAGAAAGGCATGGTCTTCAACAATTTCCTTGAGTGACTAAGTAAACGTGTAACTTGCTGAGATCGCATGAGGAAAGAAGGGCTATCTTAAACACGTTAGCGGTAATCATCTTATCAAGTGAACGATTACTCCCGCGAATAGTACCTTTTAACAAACAAGTTCATTTTGGAATATACTTGTTTTATATATAGATCTTCAACATTTTTTCCACCGTGTTTCATCAGCTATACAAATGGGAAGGAATATCATTTAAAAACATCTTAAAATAGAAACCAACTTCAGAATGGATAGGAACCTTAATGAACTTTGGGATTTCTTGAAGTTTCCAGAAGAAGTTTTCTTTATTGTTTGCCACTCAAAATTTCCCTCTTTTATATCTAAAATATTTAAGCGCGCAACTCCAGTTTTCTTTATAACTTGGGCGGCTAACTTGCAAAACATATATTTAAACAAGTCTACACACTTCTCTCGATACAAGCTGAATGCATTCTTATACCTCGAAATTAGATGAAGCATTGCGCTCATTTGGTATTAACAAGTATGGTACTAATGCATTTCAATTTACAATGGTTTTAAATTGCATATATTTGATTTTTTTTCTTCATTACAGAGGTATATTTACATCCACAGATCCTTTATATAATTTGAGGTCAATTGAGGATCAGAACTATAGCGTTCTTGCCATTCGATGAATCCACCTCGTAATACACGTATATGAAATTCACCATCTGAATATCTTAGAAACTTTAAGGCAGCAGAAGGGCCTCTTTGTTGTGACTGTGCACAATGGAAAATAACCATTTTTATTTGTTCATTTTCCATACGTTGTTTCAAATTAGCCATCTCGTTGACAAACTTGCTAGACGGTATGTTGATGCTACCTTTAATGTGTCCTCCAATATGATCATGGCCTCTAACATCTACAACTACTATTTTTTCACCCAAATTAGTTTTATTCCCTTGTTTTATCCATTGACATAATACACCAGCATCCACATATTTCAAGTCTCCAATATTATAACTCATCGCTGACAAATTATAACCCTTATTTCAGAACCTTTTAAGTATTCATTGATTGGAGAGGGTCCTTTATTATTGGTTGTTACTTAGTATTATTATCCATCTTTTTAATACTATGTTAGACCGGTTCAGGCCATCGAATTTTTAATAACCCGAAAATTTTTCATTCTGCAATTTTTTTTTTTTTTCAAATATGTTTGCAGCAAAAAATTGGCATCAATATATTATTTTCTTCTTCTGCCCTTTTGCTTATGGCAGGCAGAGAGAGTTGCTAGATTATTGAGTCATACAAAGTATGGCACAGAGGGAATAGGAAGAAGAAGCCCGGCTCTAATGAGGTCTCTTTTCTCTTCATGTTAAACAAATGCTAATTAATTTGATTCCTTTGAATTTTCCGCTTACGAAGCAGTTTATTGCTATATTTTATATATAAAGGAGGAAAGAGTATTTTAGGATTGTGTGTTGGTAACTTCTATAAATTTTCTATTTTTCTTTCAAGTCTGTTCAATCTACATACTTGAGTAAGATAAAGAAAATCAGTTCATTCAATCATGACTATTGCCAACGTTATGCGTAGACAGTTTTCTACAACACGTAATGTCGCTAAGAAATTGAATAAATATTCATACCAGATCACTGAACCAAAGGATCAAGGTGCATCTCAAGCCATGTTGTACGCAACAGGTTTTAAGAAAGATGATTTTGCCAAAGGTCAAGTCGGTGTCGGTTCCTGTTGGTGGTCCGGTAACCCATGTAACATGCATTTAATGGATTTAAACAATAGATGTTCTGCATCTGTTGATAAAGCTGGTTTGAAAGCTATGCAATTCAATACCATTGGTGTTTCTGATGGTATCTCTATGGGTACTAAAGGTATGAGATATTCTTTACAAAGTAGAGAAATTATTGCTGATTCCTTTGAAACTATTATGATGGCTCAACATTATGATGCAAATATTGCTATCCCATCCTGTGATAAGAACATGCCGGGTGTAATGATGGCAATGGGTAGACATAACAGACCTTCTATCATGGTTTATGGTGGTACCATTCTACCAGGTCATCCAACTTGTGGTTCCAAGAAGATTCCAGAAAAGATTGATTTAGTCTCTGCTTTCCAATCTTATGGTCAATTCATCGCTAAGGATATAACTGAAAATGAAAGAGAAGATATTGTTGAACATGCTTGTCCAGGTCCAGGTTCTTGTGGTGGTATGTACACTGCTAATACCATGGGTTCTGCTGCTGAAGTTCTAGGTATCACTTTACCAAACTCTTCATCCTTCCC
This sequence comes from Maudiozyma serrabonitensis, assembly GCA_030571355.1. Classification (NCBI taxonomy): domain Eukaryota; kingdom Fungi; phylum Ascomycota; class Saccharomycetes; order Saccharomycetales; family Saccharomycetaceae; genus Maudiozyma; species Maudiozyma serrabonitensis. Next base: position 206,569 of record JAJLXS010000007.1, on the reverse strand, counting down.
AGCTGTTTCTAAAGAAAAATTAGCTGAATGTGATAGTATTGGTGAAGCTATTAAGAAGACTATGGAATTAAACATTCTCCCATCTGATATTTTCACTAAGGAAGCCTTTGAAAATGCCATTACTTACGCCATTGCCACTGGTGGTTCCACTAATGCAGTTCTTCATTTGATTGCCATTGCTCATTCTCATAATGTTAAATTGTCTCCAAGCGATTTCCAAAGAATCAGTGATAAGACTCCATTATTAGGTGACTTCAAACCATCTGGTAAATACGTCATGGCTGATCTATTATCTGTTGGTGGTACTCAATCTGTTATCAAGTACCTATATGACAATGGTTTCATGCATGGTAATGCTTTGACTGTTACCGGTGAAACTCTTGCCGAACGTGCTGCCAAGGCTCCGGGCTTGCCAGATGGTCAAGATATCATCAGATCAATCAATAATCCAATCAAGCCAAGTGGTCACTTGCAAATCTTAACTGGTTCTCTTGCCCCAGGTGGTTCCGTTGGTAAGATCACCGGTAAGGAAGGTACTTTCTTTGAAGGTAAAGCTAGAGTCTTCGAAGAAGAAGCTGGTTTCATTCATGCTCTAGAAAGAGGTGAAATCAAAAAGGGTGAAAAAACTGTTGTTATTATCAGATACGAGGGTCCAAAGGGTGGTCCAGGTATGCCAGAAATGTTGAAACCTTCTTCTGCTCTAATGGGTTACGGTCTTGGTAAGGATGTTGCTTTGTTGACAGATGGTAGATTCTCTGGTGGTTCTCACGGTTTCTTAATTGGTCACATTGTTCCAGAAGCTGCTGAAGGTGGTCCAATTGCCCTTGTCAAGGATGGTGATCAAATTAGAATCGATGCTGATAATAACAAAATCGATCTTCTAGTTGGTGAAGCTGAGCTGGCTCAACGTAAGTCTCAATGGACACCTCCTGCTCCACGTTACAACAGAGGTACTTTATCCAAGTACAGAAAGCTTGTCAGTGATGCTTCTCACGGTTGTATCACCGACGCTTGAGTACACTGTTTCTCCATTATGATCACATTCTCTCTAACTTTTTTTTATTAATAACAAGGTTTAATTAAGAACGCCTTTACTGTTGACTAACCGCTTTAGTAACAAGTAAAAGGTACATTACTACATTACAGTCTCATTGTCAAGTAATGACGGATACTCACTATTTATTACCAATCAACGTACATAATTTTAGAACATATTATTTATAACTATATACTTATATATAGTAACTTATCCAATCGAATGGATTTCGTTTGTAAATTCTTTTTGTTCTTTTCGTTTCCAGTTGATTCGTCATCGAATACGAATTTTCCTTTAAAGTCCTGAAAATTTTTAGACCTTTTCGAATATAAAAAATCATGAAGCACATCGATAAATTGCTTTCAAAAAGAGAACTAATGGAGAAAGGTTAATAAAAGAAAAAATAAATTGATAACCAAGTTATGTCTATTGATATTGAACAAAAAGCCATTTTTGTTGGTGCAAACCAGCAGAATCAAACCAGTGATTATAACAAACAGCTTGGAATCGTAGCGTTTGGTGCATCTAAGACAATCGCACTTTGGAACCCTTTAGATAAGAATTGTCATGGGATCACACAAACTTTAAAAGGTCATGAGTCTATAGTAATATGTGTTAAGTTTATTCATAATACGAATTACATGGTCTCGACATCGGAGGATTGTCACATCAAGATTTGGAGATTGAAAGAAAATGAATGGAATTGTATTCAAACCATAACTCAATATACTCAAACAATTGTCGCTCTTGGAGTCTTAGAAGGTGTAATTGCCATTGGATGTGCTAGCGGTATAGTTTCTTTGTGGTACGAACATGGGACAGAAGATAACACGGATGCATTCCAATTAGGTGAAGAGTTTGAAGTTGAAAAAAATGTCTTGCCTTTGTCTCTTTCCATATCTAACGTTGAAAAGAATAAGTATTTATTAGCTGTAGGGGGTACTAATATCCACGTGTTTGTATACTCTTTCATTTTGGATAATGGTATTAAAAATTGTCAAAAACAAGCGAAGTTAGAAGGCCATGAAGATTGGGTGAAATCCCTTGCTTTCCGTTACCAGGAGACACCAGGTGATTATTTACTATGTTCTGGTTCTCAGGATAGATATATTAGAATATGGAGAATCAGAACGAATGATCTCATCAAGGATGATGATGAAGATGAAAATACTTTGACCCTATTGAACAACAAACAATATAAGTTTAATGTAGACGAAGGGCTAAGAATTTGCATTAACTTTGAGGCCCTTATCATGGGTCATGATGACTGGATCTCCTCTCTACAATGGCATGAGACCCGTTTGCAACTGTTAGCTTCCACGGCAGACACTTCTCTTATGGTTTGGGAACCAGATGAATCATCTGGTATTTGGGTTTGTGGCCTAAGACTTGGTGAAATATCTTCCAAGGGTGCATCCACAGCCACTGGTTCCTCAGGTGGATTTTGGTCCTGTTTGTGGTTCAATAAGGAAGGTGTAGATTATATTCTGACAAATGGTAAGACCGGTGCTTGGAGAGTTTGGTCTACCACCGATAACTTACAAGTAGATGAACATTTGAGTATATCTGGTTCTACTAAGGAAGTTACAGATATTGCATGGTCGCCGAATGGTGAATACTTATTGTCCACATCTTTGGATCAAACTACAAGATTATATGCTCCATGGTTATTTAATGTAGATGGTTCTAAAAGAGATGTAATTACATGGCATGAGTTCTCTAGACCACAGATTCATGGTTATGATATGATTTGTGTCGAACCTATCAGTGATACAAGATTTTTGAGTGGTGGTGACGAAAAGATTGTTAGATCGTTCGATGAACCAAAGGGTGTTGCAGACCTGTTAAAGAAATTTGTTCATATTGATGTTGCTGAAGAGTCTGCTATGCCTGAGTCTGCAGCTTTACCAGTTTTAGGTCTATCAAATAAAGCTACGGGAGAAGGTGAAGACACTCAAGATGAAGACAATGAAGAAGATGAAACTACTGCTAAGAATATATCATATGAGATTGTTACCTCATTAGAACATCCACCTATTGAGGACCAGTTACAAAGACATTTGTTATGGCCTGAAATTGAAAAATTATATGGACACGGTTATGAAATTACTTGTCTAGATGTCAGTCCTGATCGTAAATTGATTGCATCGGCATGTAGATCGAATACACCACAACATGCGGTGATCAGAATTTTCAGCATAGATACGTGGTTGGAGATTAAACCAACATTAGCTTTCCATAGTTTAACAATAAACAAATTAAGATTCTCTCCAGATAACAAATATTTGTTAGCTGTTTGTAGAGATAGAAAATGGAGTATTTGGGAAAGAAATTTTGAAGATAATACATTTACTTTGAAATGTAAGAATGATAAACCTCATACAAGAATTATATGGGATGGTGATTGGACACCTTTAGAGTTCGGTAACTCATTCGTTACAGGTTCCAGGGATAGAACTATTAAATTATGGAATTTTGATAATGAAACACATGATTATAAGATGATAGATTCTGTAAAGCACAATAAGCCTGTAACCGCACTATCAGTATTCCAAACATTGATTAATGGAAAGTTACTGGTCGCTGCTGGTTTAGAAGATGGTTCCATTTTACTATATTACTTCTATAATGATAAGTTTGAACTGTTAAGCCAGGTAAGTGATAAAGATACTCCGGCCGATAAACTTACCAGATTGAGATGGTCCACTATGATCGGGGACAACAAATACCTTTTAGCTGCTGCAAGTAGTGATAACACCACACGTATTTACTCTGTTACACTGTGATGACTATATTTTTAGTAATTCTTATTAAGAATATATTGAGAGCATGTTCATCATTTATTACATAAATTCTTAATATATATATATATAATAAAAAATAAGACAATTTGTGGATAATTTGCTACTTTTTTAAATGACGATATCCCATGTCCGTAACCACTGCAATTTCAAATATTTTGCACCTAACCCTTGAAGACCTTGGCATATTGGAGCAAATAGAATATAAATATAGATACAACCACCCATTAAAGTTAAATATACGGGGTATTTGATGTATGATCTTGATGAACCAAACGTATGATCCACGACGAAACCAAAAATTAAAATTGCAAAATATAATGCTGGGACATAATGATGAACGTAAGTAACTCTACCCATTATAGCAAAAGGTAAATAATGGGATAACCAAGCACAAAAAGGTAGTATTCCTTGTATTAATAATGACCAAAAATCATTTTCTGTTAAAAGAAGAGTTTGTCTTCTCCATTTATATGCAATTCTAACCATGATGCCAAAAAACACGAATATTGATAAAGTAGAGATCCATGTATTGAATGGAGATCCTAATAAATAATATCTGTAAGAATTTTTTAACCATGCACATAAACGTAGACCTTTATGTAATACAGGCCATTCCCAAGCATCAGAAGCAATGCTATCAAATTTATCTGGATCAGGAACTAAAGCATTATTTGAAGATGCCATTGCAAAATTTATCAATATAAAATCTGTCCAAAATTTAGATTTTGGTGGTAAATATTCTTCATCTATTGAAATGTTTTCATTCCAATGTTCTTCAATATTCCACCATGTAGATTTATCTCTTTTACTCCATGAATTTTTGCAAACAATTTCAGCTTGTGAAAAACCCCAAGCTGGATATGATAAACCTGTAGAAGTTAAATAACAGCCTAAGGATTTATGTCTTAATCTAAAGAAAGTAGAAAATTGATGTACAAGGTTATCATCTTCCTTTGGATAATTAGGATTAGCAGAAGGTAATTGATCTACAATTTCAATGACCCAATTATCATAATCATCACCATCTGCATCATTCCCATAACCTGAAACTTCCCAATTACCACGAGAAACATGAGATGGTATTTTATGAGAATGTAAATTAGAACGAGTATTATTATGAATTAATCTGACTTCTGCCCCATCACTGATTAAATATAATTTGTCTAAATCAAACCTTTGACCTCTAATGAATTGAAATTCCCAAACATTGTTATTATCAAAATGAGCGTAACCCGTAATTTGTCTTTGATGAGAACCCTCGGGGTATAATTGTGCATGAGAATGTAATAAATTTGGACTTAGACCATGTGATCTCATTGTAAAGTGTGAACCGAATAGTAAATTTCTGGGACCTGGTTTAATCTTTGTACCTTCTAAATTAACTTGAAATAAAGTATTTGTTGAAGAATCACCTGTTCCTGATTTATAGAGTAATTGGAAATGGATCTTAAAGCAGAATAAATAAATTAAAAATGGAATAATAATCAAATAAATTATTCGAATAAGCCAATGTTTATAATAAGTAAGTCTACCTAATTGATTATTACACCAATGACGGTATAAATCAATAATAGTATATAGTCCAACGATTACAGTAATGAATAAACCCACCCATTTCACTGAACAAACACAACCAATATTAATACCTGTTAATAATAACCATAGTGACCATTTTTTAGTCATTTGTTCATCTCTTAGGCTATTAAGTTTACAAAGACAGGCAAAAGTTGTCAATGTGAAAAATAATAACATTGAATCTAATAAAATAAATTTTGATAAAACAATATATGAATGTTCTAAAGTAATCATTGTAGTGATTAATAAAGTTGTTAAAAATTTAAAATTCATCCAAATAGTAGTATAATAAGCTACTGGTACACATAAAGAGCCAAAAATTGCATTAAATTGTCTCATAATCTTATAATTTACTTCAGGTGGATAAGTTGAACCTGATTCAAATTCAAAATTTCCATCAAATTTTGCTAGCCATTCACTTAAACCAATTAACATTTTACCTAAAGGCGGGTGAACATCATGATAAAATTCATGTTTAATATAATAAGAACCGAATTTACCAAAATGTGCTTCATCCCAAACCACAGACTTATTAGCATCAATATCTTGTAATCTTAATTTAAATGATACTATTGTAAATAGCAAAGGACATATCATGTTACGTAACCACCATTTTATTTTATTGTTACGTGATTGTGAAGCAATTCCTTTTTCATTCATGATAATTATAATGGTAGAAGAACTTGCTTACTATCCTATTGAAAAGTATATCAGTAGTTAAATGTGTCAAAAAAAAAAAAGATGCTCCTCAAAATATATCTCAATTGAATGATTCAGTTTAAAAAAGTAATTCATAATTTTTCAATTTTATTTTTATTTGATTACGTGAGTGCAAAATTTTGAAAGATGATGCCAAAAGCACAGAGAGAGAGAAGAGCGAAAAAACTGAAAAATTCCCGAAGTTATGTCCCGTCGGCTGCAAGGACTCGCAGGGAACACGGCTGGTAAGATGCACGTCTTAGAGATTCTGTGGACAAACTGTTCGTGAATAGAAGTGTCATTCATTAGTCATGTCACAAGATAATAACCGTAGTAGAATGATTATATGTCTATCTGAAAACAGAACAGAGGGGTTCACGTATGTCAACGTGTGTTGCAAACCGTTAATCCGATTGTTGTGAGGGACACAGTTTCTGTCATGGATGTTCCTTTTTAGAACAGGTGCTAAAATCAGCGGCGTTGCCATATATATCTCATCACTACGTAATTGACAAGATAGCATAGCAATACATCGGCCTGTCAATAGAATTAAAATCACTATAATAACATCAAACAATTGACCATCCTCCATCTCTATTTCCACCTTCCTATCAAGTTGTATATCCGCGGAGCAGTCACTTCCCAGAATAATTTAACCTTTGCCCTACCTCACGCCACACGAACCACGCCTAGGGTTCACTGCGCTTTCCCCCCTCCCCGGAATAACTTGCAGGGTGTGATCTGCGCAGCCCCTTAAAAAAAAGAAAATTACCTCAAAAAGAAACAAGAAAAAGAAACCGATTTGCTTGCTTTTCTCGGAGGAGACTTCTTTTTTTTGAATATTCGGCCGAAGAAACAGCAGTTGAAAGAGCCGTACTGCAGGTAAAAGAAACCCAAAACGGGAATATTGGAAGACGCTCGCTATCCCCCCCTACAGTTTCCTGTATAAAGAAGATTAATAATAATTATGTAATGGGTATTGTAAAGGCTGACCGTTGATACCGAACAACCGACGGTTGCTATGAACAATATTAATTAAAATGAGATGATTAATGTTTTGCTTTTTTTTTCTTTGCTTATATATATAGAGAGAGACGCCTTTTGAAATAAAAAAAACTTTAGTTTTTTTAGTAAGTGAACTTTTAACATTTCATAGCATAGTACCAAACTTAATTAAAATAACTATGAAAGATATAGAGAAGCAATCTGATAAAAATATTATTAACGAAGATAATAGTTTAATATTACAAAATGAAGCCGGAATATTAGGTGAAATGGTAAATTTATCAAATCATTTGGATCAACATGCTGATGAAGATGCAGAAAAAGTTTATCAACAACAAAATTCTGTAATATATAATGTTCCTGTAGAAAGAGAAGATGACAATGAAAGTTTAGAAGCACAACCAAGTATTAATTCAAGTGAAGCTGATTCAGTTCATGCTTTTACAGGAAATCATGGAGATGGACAATCAACAATTGATAAAATTGATTCGAATTCAAGTAGTGATGATACTTTACAAAAGATTCAAACAAGATATTTTTCACCAAGATTACAAAATCAAAGAAAAAAAGTTGTTTTACAATTTCTTTTAACTATTTTAATCTTTGCCGTATTTATGTTTACTATTTTCACATTATTTTGGGGTTCAAATGCTTTCACTGTTAAATATTATCCACGTATTAAACTTTTAGCTGTATTACAAGATGATATATTAACGGCAGAGATGGAAGATTTAAATGTTGTACCATTAACAGCTGTAATTGGTCAATTAATTTCTTCGATGCCAGGGAAATGGAGTATTTATAATACTAGTGATGAATTTATTAATAAATATAATCTCGCAAGTGATAATACAAATAAATCCTTTGTTATTAATGAAAAAGTTACAGAACGTATTTATCATGAATATTTTTGGGTTTCTTTAAATGTCAAGCCAAATGCAACTTTACAACTTTTTAATTCAATTGTTAATAATACCGCAACACCATTTAATTCTTCTTCAGTATTTGAAGTTATGTATGAGAGTGGACGTGATCCAACAAATATGAAAACCGCAATATTACCAATTATGCAAAATTTAGATACTGCTTTTGAAGAGTATTATTCTTATAATTATTTACCAAGTTTAATTAATAATATTACCACAGAATATCCAAATATTACATTTAATCCATTTAATATGGCAACAATGGGGAAAATTGGTTTTAATTACATTGATTATAGACCTTTTTACCGTCGTGGTTTGATTACTCCTGCACAAATTGGTATCATTTATGGTTTAATTATAACAGTTTTCCAATTTTTAGTTTATTCACCACTTCATATGGAAATGGCAAAATATTTAAACGCTAAAAATTACATTATTTATAGAATATTAATCTCCTTCATCACATTTTTTTTCACCTCATTATTTTATTGTACTGTAACAGCAATCTTTGGATTTGACTTTACAAAAGCATTCGGTCGTGGTGGATTCATGGTATATTGGATGTCATCATGGTTATATATGTTGGCTTGTGGTGGTGCAAATGAAAACGTCGTTAGTTTAATCTTCTTGTGGAAACCACAATTTTTAGGTTTTTGGATTTTATCATTTGTCATAATTAATCTAGGTCCGGCATTTTTCCCAATGGCTTTAGATAATGTATTTTACAGATATGGTTATGCTATGCCAATTCATAATGCAGTTGGGATCTTTAGAGTCATTTTCATGGATACTTCAAGAAGGCATATGGGTAGAAATTATGGTGTCCTAGTGGCATGGATTGTGATTAACACTATTTTACAACCTTTTGTTATTAGATTTGTTGCTAAAGTTAATAGAAGAAGACAACAAGCTGCCGTAGCAGCTGCAGCTGCACCAACTGAAGATCAAAATAAAGAAGATTCAAAGAAATAAGTTTCCTATCTTATATCATAGACATTATAGCATATATAAACGTACATAAGTTACAATAAAAAAACATATTGATAAATTAATTAATATTTCAATATATATACCGCCTGTGAAGAAAGGTCTAGTGTGATACAATATGAAGTTACATATTAGGCTTTGATGATATTAAATGAGAAAGGTTGTCAATGTTAAGTTCACTACGGGTTATTAGTGTTTAAAATCGCCTTTTACGAGCTGTTTTCTTCATCTTCATCCCCCAGGCATTAATTCCGTCATCTCATTTCTTAAAAATTTCTTAGTAATAAATTACTAAAAATAGGAAAATCATGCTTCCTCTTTGGAGGCTTTATAACAGAGGGCAAGTATAAATAACTATATATTATTTATAGTAAATAATAATTTGGTGTTGTTCAAGGCACGGTAGTTATAATTTTATGGTGTCTGTGACGGTATATGAGCTATGTCAAACAACATGGACACAGAGAATGGGGAACCTACCGATAAAATGCTTGCTCAAAATCACCCACAGATACTAAGCGGTCTTGTTAATGGTTGTAATACGCTAGGTCACGGCTCAGATGATCAAACCGAATTAGGTTATCCACGAAGAGACTCTCAAGTAGAATCGAACCACAATTATGGTAGTCTTAAGGAGTCAAATATGTCGGAACTTGAAACATCGGTCGGAGATGACACTAGAGCTGATAAAGTTGAACTATCAAATGAAATGTCAATGGATGATGAGAATAATTTAGAGAGTCTAACTAAGATAAAGACAAATCCGTTCTCTAGAAAATTAAAAGATCAAAGAAAGAAAATAGGAATAAAATTCGTTGTGACAATTCTAATATTTGCTGTTTTTATATTCACAATTTTCACACTATATCAGGGCTCTACTGTTGATTCAGAGAAATATTATCATAGATTAAATTTCTTGGCTGTACTTCAGGATGACTCAATGACTTCAGAGATGATGGAACTTCCAATAATACCATTGACTGACATTGTTAATGCGACTATTCAAACAACTCCAGGTAAATGGAGTGTCTATAATAGTACAACGTTTTCAGACAAATATAATATCTCAATGGATACTAAAACAATAAACAGTAAAATAACAGAGAGAGTATATCATGAATACTTTTGGATCTCTTTAAACGTTAAGCCTAATGCAACATTACAACTTTTTAACTCTATTGTGAATTATACTGCAGTGCCATTTAATGCCACAGATATATTTGAAGTTACATATGTCAGTGGAAGAGACCCTACAAATATACCTCCAAATATCTTACCATTAGTTCAAGGTCTTGAGGCCAGGTTTAAAGCTTATTACTATAATACCTATTTACCAAGTTTTTTAGCTAATATAACAGATAGTAGAAATTATACTATTACTACTAATCTAGAAAATTTGGCTTCTATAGGAAATATTGGGTTTTATTATAACGATTACAGACCGTTCTACCGTCGTGGACTTATTACACCAACACAAGTTGGTGTCATTGATGGCTTGCTATTAACAGTCTTCCAATTCTTAATTTATTCGCCTTTGCATATGGAAATGTCCAAGTTACTTTGCCCTAGGAATTATATTTTGTACAGATTATCGATATCTATTATCACTTTCTTTTTCATTTCATTGTTTTATTGTTCAATTCCTGGGTTCTTTGGGTTTGATTATGGAAGAGCATTTGGTAGTAGTGGGTTCGTGATATATTGGATGTCTACTTGGTTATATATGGTAGCTTGTGGTAGTACCAACGAAAATGTCATTAGTCTAATATTTTTGTGGAAACCAGAATTTATGGGATTTTGGATAACAATTTTTGTAATGTTAAACGTTGCACCTTCATTTTTCCCAATGGCTCTGGATAATGTATTCTATAGATACGGCTACGCTATGCCAATTCATAATGCAATTGATATATTTCGAGTCATTTTCTTGGATACTTCGAGAAGGCATATGGGTAGAAATTATGGTGTCCTAGTGGCATGGATCGTTGTTAATTCACTTTTGTGTCCGATCATCCTCAAATACGTAGATAAAGTAAACAAAAGAAGACAGCTTCAAGTTGTAAAGGGGGGCTCGAAAGTGGAATAATTATATACATATATGTATATATTTGCATTTTGAAAAGAAAGGAGAAAGGTCATATATAGGATTGTAATATAATACTTTAATAATTACAGAATTTGAATGAGCGTAACGGACAGGTTTCTTTATTTTGAATGCAATTCAATAAAGTTTCGCTGATCTCTTTGTTACCATATTTTTCATGTATCAACGATAGATACCACCATATCTCCGGGGAATAATAAGCGTCGATAGATTTATTTAATGAACAATCGATTAATAATTTTAATCTAGCAAATGCTGCAGATTTATTTACATCATTTCCAAAGAATAATTCGTAGTCGTCACCTGCAAATTTATTTTTATCATTATCTTCCTCACCATTTTGTAATTTACAATAATCTATAAGTTGTTGCTCTGAGGCGCTTGTTGTTGTGTCATTTGGGAATACAAATTCTGCAAACCCTATAATGGCATCGACATTTAAGTTGTCACAATGTAATGCATCTTCAAAATGGTTGAAGGATTCAGTAAATTTACCCAATTTAAATAACAGATGACCATTTGTAATTGAGATGTTGACGTTTGTAAAATCCTTTGAAACAGCTTTAGCTTCTTTAATAGCGCCTTTGGCGTCTTCTAAGTGCGCTGCATCGTTCATATATAATTGTGCTGCTAGTAGCCATATTGATTGCAGCAAATATTCTGGGGACCGACTTAATGGTCCCTTTATTTCATCCTTGGATGAGCCCCCAAACAATTTATGATAGGATGTAAATAACTCTGGTAATGACTCTAGGGCCTCATCAGTACCAAATATGTCGTTAATCAAATGAATTTCTGTGATCTTAATATGGATATATTGCCATTTATTCTCTTGAGAAATATCCTTGAATTGTGTTGAGGTAAATTCTTGATCCATTGCATTCATTACGGAACAAATAATCTTGTATGATATTTCTTTATCCTCTTGTATAGATCGACATAATGCTAATAAATGCCATGCTTTGTAAAAAGTGGGGACTGCTTCTAAAATGGCATTCTCTAAGTATTCGATGCATGCTTCAATTTGTCTCTGTTGTGCTAAACAATATGCATATTGGAATTGTAAATCTCTAAGATATGGGTTCTCATTACCATTATTATTAGTCATTGCTAAAGAGATTGAATTACAAAGATAAGATGGTAATTCATTTGTTATCAAATAATCTAGACTTGCTGACCTAATATTATAAAGAGTTCTCCAAGCTTTAATCAAAATGTAAGATATTGTTACAGGTAAAACCAAACGAGTACTATTTGATAAATATTTTTGTGCAATTGCAGGTTCAACAAGGCCTAGATGATACTTAGAGTATAGTTTCTTTAAATTGATTTGTAATAATTCAGTTACATGTTTGAAATCAAAAATATTTGTAATGTTATCTCTTTCGGTAGTCTTTTGTAAGATGATAGTAAGTGCATCTATGATTGCTATTGGATCATTATAAATATCGTGAGTGTCACTAGTTAATTCTAATTCTTTATCACTATATTTAAGGTAATTGTTAAAACTTAGGATACATTCACGAATCGTATCATTATTATTATTATTATTAAACCCGTTCAAACTCATTGTAGATCTTGCTACAATTTTGCTTTGGAAAGTACGTTTAATAGAAGAAATGATAAGGTTATTCCATTCAGTTGCCAATTCTAATCCTTCAATTTCGAAATAGTAATGTAAACATACATGTAATTGTTCTAAATTTGAATCATTTGATTCCGATGCTAATGGAAATTTTGCATTATTAACAATTTTGGTAGCCAAACTTAAGAAAAATGTATCATCATCCTTCGAAGGTTGTGATGTAGATAGTAAATACAAGTAACAAACGAAAGGTGATTGACTCTTCATATCATTGCATAGTTGATTTAATGATGCAGCTTTCAATTTTCTTGCGATTAATGTAAGATAACTGTGTAATAAACCACTTGATATTGGTGGTATCTCATTAATATATTTTAATAATTGAGAAATGTATAGATCCTTAGGATCTTTGTTTATTAAACCTTGGTAATAGAGATTTTCGAGATCTAATAACTTCCAAAATTCGGTATAACTTTTTGATTTCCCAATTTTCAATTGACTAGCTTGCTTAAGCAAAGGTAACGTTTCAGAATCACCTTGATGGTAAGCAATCACAGCTAAGCAATTCAACAATGTCTTTTCCACAATACTGTACGCTTCTGGATCACCTGCAATTGCAATTGACCCATCCAAAGCAACTTGCAATCTACAACATTCACTCTTCAATACTCTGGCGACGTCATTTGTTAAACCATTACCTAAAGTGTGGTAATGTAATCTATATTGCAAGGACAAAACGGTATCCAAAGTATTTATACCTGTTTCAATTGCAGAAGCACCCAACAAACGTGCCTCAAGGGCATCACTCACAGCATCTGTAATTGACATCTTCTTACCCAAAATACTTTCTATATTGGCTTTATGTGTAATTTAAAATAGTTATTTATTGTTGTATGTGTCTGTGTTTTTATATTAAATATTTGCTATATAATTTTTTAAGTTTTTTTAATTTTTAATTTTTTTTTCAGTGTTATATAATAATGAGAATGAATGAAATGTGAAAAAATGCACACAGATTTAAATATCGTTGGTGATTGAGTTGCTGAATCGTACGTTGAGAGGACTATTAAAGAATGATTGTTTGTCTAATGCTATCCTAGCCAGGTTGGCACTATCTACAGTAGCCATTGTAACGAATGCTCTGTGTCTAAGTGTTCTAAAATTCAGTTTAATATCTATCACTTCCCCATATGTAGAAAATAATAAATACAGGGATTCTCTAGCTCTATCACTAGAAATAGAGTCCGAAATACCTGCAACATGCAATGTATTGCATGGTTCTGGTTCACTCATTTGCTTGTTTGATTTCGTAGTACTTCGTTGTTGTATGTAATGCTGACAAGTACACAGATATATATATATATATATTAATTTTTTTTTTTCTTGTAATTTTTATTTTTTCGTTATAGAAAGTGGAAGAAGTTTGAATTCATTAAGAGAGTAAGTTTACTCTTGAACAATTGAAATACCGTCCTTAGAGACAACTTTCACTAAAACACCTTTAAAATCTACAGGCATACGTTTTTGTAATTCATTAACACATTGTTGTAATAATGATAAACCTTCTTCTTTAGTCATATCAGGTCTATAATGACGATCCAATAATGAAAAAGTATAAAATCCGGCATAACCATGTGCAGCATAAGGTAAAGCAACTTTTGTACCTAAATAATCAATTTGATATAATTCAGGTATATTACTTGAAGTATCATAACCTGCAATTAATACATTAGCTTGATATGGTTTACGTGAACGAATACTCTTAGCTAATTCTTGTCTAACAAAACTTGCTGTAGCTTGAGGAGATAATTCAACACCTTCACGTGTAGTATATAATTGTACATTTGCCTGAATATATTCTGAAAAATTAACTGTATCACCTGCTTCACCAGTAAATCCCATTAAACAATGAGGTGAAAGTGAACGAGTCTTATCATCTGAATCCTTCAACACAGAAATCCCTCGTGTTACAGCCTTTGATGTAGCAAGGATTACACAATCCTGTACTCTTATCCCTAATATAATATCCATATTTTAATTCTATTATTATCTGTTATTGAAAATATTGTATGAGTTAACTTAGTGCCTCGAGATCAATCAATTCACCTTGAAAAAAAAAAGTTTAGCAAATTTTCTAAATTAATAATTGAACAATTCTTAAATAGACCTCTAATCAATACACCTTACTTCCAAAAATGGTTTGGTATATCGAATACTAGGATGCTAAACAGGGTATGGCCCTTTATATTACAATTTTACTTTCTGAAGTTCATAGCTTTTTTGCCACCCGTCAAATTAAATTAAATCACTGCAACTTTTTTCTTTTGGGCGCTTTGGAAACTGAGGGCGCGCGCGCGAGAAAGTTACCCGGGTGAGGGCTGGATTTTCAGATTTTGTCGGGTGCGCGCCCCGTTTTATTTTCAGGGCGGGTGCGACAGTTTTGGGGGGGTTGATGCTGGGATTAGGGTTTGAGGGAACAGTGCATTGAAAGGGTTACAACGGTTGCATATATATATATATATATTTATTTAACAAGTGTAAATAAGATATATATCACTTGGTATTCTACAATGAGGTCGTGCTTCAAAATCTCGAGTATTCCCAGGGTTCCGGTCCCTGGCCAAGAGTGATACGACGAGCCATATTAAAAGCAGAATTCAACGACAGGTGATTCAAGTGTTCGCTTCAATTAAAGAGAAGCACTGTTGATGGAGCACACTTGAAGTTACCTGCAGGTATCAGAACTAATCCTTTCCATTCTTTATATATCTTGGATCCTTCGAAAACATTGTCTAAAAATTCAAACGGTTGATTTTTGCGACGCGTGAAAGCTTATATAAACAATTCTCTTAAATGAAATATTTTCGTGTTTCCCAGTATATATCTATATATATATAAATACATAAATACATAAACTTAAACAGAATAGCATTAGAGTAGTGACATAAACGAACTGCAAGAAAACCAAGACACCGAAATTGATTATGGCTGCTGTAACTGTGACGCCGTCTGGCCCAAGTTCCTCTGATATGGAGTACTATTATCGTAAATTGTATCCATTCGCAGATGTCTATCATTGGTTAAATCATTCGATGACCACTTCGAAAGATATGACCCAAAGAGAATTCGCAATGGCTTTTCGTTCAGGTGCATACAAGAGATACAATTCATATAATTCTATCCAAGAGTTTAAACAACAAATTGAACGTGCAAACCCTGATAGATTTGAAATTGGTGCTATTTATAATAAACCTCCAAAAGAACGTGATTCTATTTTAAAGAGTGAAATGAAAGCATTAGAGAAAGAATTGGTATTTGATATTGATATGGATGATTATGATAGTTATAGAACATGTTGTACAGGTGCAAAAGTGTGTTCCAAATGTTGGAAATTTATCACTTTGGCTATGGAGGTTATGAATGTAACATTGTCTCAAGATTTCGGTTTTAAAGATTTTGTTTGGGTATTCTCAGGAAGACGTGGTGCTCATTGTTGGATTAGTGATAAACGTGCAAGACAAATGGGTGATATTCAAAGGAGGAATATTTTAGATTATGTTAATGTAGTAAGGGATAGATCCAATGAAAAGAGACTTTCTTTAATGAGACCATATCATCCTTTACTTGCTAGATCTTTAGATTTATTAAAGCCTCATTTTGCCGATATTATCCTTGAGGAACAAGATCCATGGGCAGATGATGCTAATGCATTTGCTACTCTATTGACTGCATTACATGATAGATCTTTAATGGATTCTTGTCGTAAATATTGGACAGAAAATCCAGGAAGATCTTCAAGACAAAAATGGAGTGATATTGATGTATTAGCCTCTAGTGAAGTAAAAGCAAATAAAAGACATGATTATTTACTTAAATTGAAAGAATGTAAAGAAGATATAATCTTACAAACTTTATATCCAAAACTTGATGTTGAAGTCACGAAACAAACAATCCATTTGTTGAAGGCACCATTTTGTATCCATCCAGCCACAGGTAATGTATGTGTACCTATCGTCGATGGATTTGAACCTAGTCAGGCACCGAAATTGATAGGATTACAAGAAGAGATGACAGAACATAATGATAATGTCAAATTTACATCTTTACAAAAATTCCTCGATTATTTCGAAAAATATGTGAATCAAGTTATTGAGCATAATGTGGATTCAGGAACAAAGAGAGAATATGAAGAGTTAGTCAAGTAAGAATTTAAAATAAAAAACATTGTATAGATATATGTATATGTGGTATGAACTTATATAATAATACATCCATCGTCTTTATTGAATTTATTTTTTGTTGTAATTACAATTGATTGGTGACCTGCATCATGATGCCATTTTAAAAGTTGGTATTCTTCATTGTACAAAAATGTACCAGAAGAGGTACCAATATTGATACGATCGATATCAAAATGATATTTTGGTAAGAAAATATATGTAGCGTTCTTAGTGGTATTCGCAGCATTAGCACTTGCTTTTGCATGGATCTTCAACGTATATGTTTTAATTTCAAGATCAAATTTCGCAGATATAAATTGACCGTGTATCTTTAATGGGAATGGTCTCACCAATGCATCTGTACCACGGAACCCATTGAAATCCAGTTGCTCCAAAGGAGGAGCAGGTGGCCATTTGATATCTTCAAATGCTGCCGTCTTAGTAATAAATTTTGATCCATTGCTGCCACCGCTACTGCTACTTATTAGAGATTTTACACTTAATGGTGGAGATCCCGATCTTGACATTGTTTCTTGTGGTGTATCCTTACGATCGTCATTTGAGAAGATAGAAAAATCTTCATTATTCCAATTATCCCCCCAACGATGGTTATTCCCAGAAGAATAACACCAAAGACTAAATGAAAGATTATTCCCCTCTAATGCATGGGCAATAGCATTCATGGCCTTTGTTTGAGATGTATAGTCTCCAGATGAGTAAGCTTTCTTATTATCCATATCATATGGCATCCCAATTTCTGTGAAAAATGTTGGTACATCCTTCCCAAGTATTTCATGTACTTCCTGTTTCATCAATTTCAATTGTGATTGAAAGGAATCACGAATTCTAGATTCACCTAACACGACACTAAATATTGGATTTGCATAATTACCACGAACAATTCCAAATGTATCCACATTGAAAAATCGATTCCAAGTCTTATACATTAGAGATAACCCATCATAAAAATGGCATGCACAAATAGTTTTCCCAATAATAATATCTAGTTGTCTCAAATGTGGAGGAGATTTAAATACGGGAGGTTGAATCAATACAAACGATTCTTTGTCTATATTTCTGAACTTACGATGGAAATTATTAAAATAATGTGTGAAAAGGTTATTCATAAAGTATTGTTCATTTACAACGATATCTGTGGCGAGAGTCTCTGGGTTATGTAATTTGGCAAAATAATCAGGGTTTAATAATTTAGGTCCCGATTGACCAATTTCCCAAACTTTATGAAGTCTCCATATACACATGCCAGGTAACCATTCATCATTTCTAGACCAACCATATTTAGAATCCACAATATCTCTTTCATCCTTTGTTAACCATGCACTTTCACCTTGACAAAGAACATTTTTCGTTCCTGATTTTGATGGTCCAAATACAGTAATTTCATATCTATCAATTGTTGTATTAATACCTTCCCCTAACATAAAAGATTGAAATCCAGTAGGGGTAGAACCTAGTCTTAAATTTCTTTCCTTTTCAATCTCATTCAGATTAGTAGTACCAATATAACCATGACTTGGTTCATTTAAACTTTCTAAACCAATAATACAATTAGATTCAAATAATTCAGGTGCACGTTCTTGAATCCTTTTATAAAATTCTAATATTGCATTTAAAAATGTCTCTTGTAAATAATCTTGAATATTCATACCATTAATTATACATTTAGGTGCAAAATGTTTCCCACCAAAGAATAACGTAAACATAGTTTGGCAAGCTAGTTTATAATAATTAGTAGCCCATACCATTTTTGGAAAATCATTAATATTATCTTTACCTGTCTTTACATTCATTAAAGTATTATGAACAATTGCTGCTTCATTCTTTCGAAATCTCTTTGGTTGAAACCCTGCACATAATAACGTCCAATATGGAGCACCTGAACCACCTGTAAATCTAGACCAAACATCCTGATGTGGATCAAGGTATACATAAACACCGCCAACTTTATCAATAATTTTCAATACTTCAATTATATAATCCATAAATTCATAATCGTATATTCCAGGTCCTTTATGTTCAATTGATTCCCAAGAAAATGGAAATCTAATATGATTATACCCCAAAGATTTCACTCTATTGATATGTGATTCAACTTCATCTAATGGGAAAGGATGGTTAATGAAACTGACGTCATCTGCCAAATCCCAAAATTTATCATTTTTTATCGGTACATGTGTAGTTAAATCAGGTTTAGCAGGAAGTTTCGCATTAGGATCTAAATTTACGCCTCTCAATACAACGACATTACCATTTTCGTCACAAAATTCACCTTTCTTTGAGATAAATAATTTTTCAGGCATCTCTTCTGATAATTATTTGATTTGGTTGGAATGGTTCTCCTTTTCCCCAAAAAAAATCAGCTAAAATAGATAGATAACTAAAACTCTTTCAAAATCAAATCAAAGAAAAAAAGGCTGTTTATCATCAACTTCTTATCTGAAGGTTGAATTAAAATTCAAACTTCATCAATTGAAATAGTCCCCTTATTACATTAATAAGATGGCTAATATCTCTTTACCTTCAATCGTTTAGATTAACTATTTGGCAGCAAAGATTAAAGTAAGGCTAATTTTTCTACGTACCTTTCAATAATTAACAAAAAAATATACCAAAATGGCATGGTTTGTACGGCTCTTTCTTCGAAACAACTTAACATTGTTCCGATCCGAAAGTACGAGAAGTCACGTGACCTGAGGTTATTTTGATTTGGGAAAAAGAAATACTCCGATACGGGGAGTCGAACCCCGGTCTCCACGGTGAAAGCGTGATGTGATAGCCGTTACACTATATCGGATAATATTTAATGAAAAAACGTGATTTGGGTAATTATATAACAGAATCAAAAATACTTTTGAAAATTTTTAATTTTGGCAATAAATGGTAATTATTTGTGTATATTTATTAGAATTAACAAATGTAGAATATGGCAGGGATATCTTCTGTATAAAAACATATTTTTGCTTTTGGAATTTCTATATAGAGTTATGAAAATTTGACAAATTTATAAAATACCAAATCTTTACATTATCTATTCGCTCCCTCTTGAAGAAGGTAGAGAGGTCTATTGAAATATATATAGATACATGGTCCCACAAAAACAGTAAGTATACACCTAATCCCATGTATTACGGTCCTCCAAGATTATTTTGTTTATTAGAATCCACTGTGTTAATGTAAATTATATTTGCTATTTACATCCATTGTTGAACCGTTAATATTTGTCAAAAATAATCTAAGCTATCAAAACAATAAAACTATGTGGTTCATACTACAGGTATGTTTATTATTTGGACTATGAATGTCTGGTTCAATTAACTTTTATAATAGTGTCTACTTTATAGTGTGGTTAGCTTTTTTCCTTCCTCTGTCATGTTAAAATATTTTCTATCGGGGCAAAAAGATAATGAACGTTTAATTATCTTAGCAGTACATTGTTCAGGGAGATATATATTTCCCCCTTGATCGGATAGTAAGGAAAATACTCAATATTGATAGTAATTTCGGCGTTTCCATTGTGTGTAATTATTTGAAAACAGCCGTCATACCATAGTTTGATATAAAATCATGAAAAAAGAGAAGCAACTACTTCTTCCAATAATTGACTAAGTACTTTGTTGCACATCCGTAAAGCAATAAAATTTCAAGTGTACATATATGAGGGGAATAAGGGAATTTGATCTCTCTTAACTTCTAAACTAATTTGTTAGCGTTGTATATACATTATATTATACAAAGCATACAGTTACTAAACTGAATTATTTAAAAGAGATTTCACTTTCAAATGTATTATCCAGTGGTTATATATATGGCAAATATTCATCTCTCACTACGACGATTAAATTTGTTAAAGCCAATTGTATCTGTTCACCTGAATTGTTGTGATATAGGTGAATGTGTGAAGCTGTTTATTTGTTGAAAAAAATTCTATAAGCAACACAACACTTCCAAAGTAGTTGATGAACCTATCTATGATACACTTACTTTTTACTATTGAATAACAAACTAGTAATCTCTATCTTTGTTGAGCTTGGTACAGCATCGAGTTGGTTCTTAACATATCTAACATCAGAGTCAGTGTTAGATATGTCATCTCCTTTTGATCATGAATCCTGGTAGAAACAATAATGATATTCTGGAACACAATTTACAAGTTGACTATCCGATTTCGCTTAACGTTATGCCAGAAATTACGCAAGTATAGGGCATTAGTTTTTAAGGAAAATCTAAAAGGGCATTCTACTAGTTAGGATTAAGAACAATGTACAACCATAATGCATAAATTGATACCATATAATGCAAAAAACTGTACACAGTCTAATGTTAAGATGAGATCAAGGAAAATTGGAATCGATGCCCTTCAACTATTATTTTTATCAAGGTAACAATAACTTGTTAACTATATCTTTGTCTAATTCTTCTTTGACGGCTTCTCTGTAATCATTCATATCGTCTTTGGGTTCAAAAAATGTATGATCTACTTGAATAGTTCTTCCACCGATTTTCGCACCATTTAAATTGTCCACTGCAAGGACACTCGATCTTTGATCCTCATATTTCAAGTAAGCAAACCCTTTAGAATCACCTGTTTGCCTATCCCTCACGAGAAAAACATCAACTGGTATTCCATATTGTGAAAATATTGTAACTATATCACCTTCTGTAAGTTCTTTATTAAGACCTCCGATGTATATGTAGGCCTGATTAGCGTATTCGTGATGCCATGATTCCGCTGGATCGAGAATTCCCTGTTCAAGCTCCGCAGAATTTATCCTCTGAGTAGACTTAATCTGGTTCATTTCAACGAGGCTTTTAATGAAATGATTACTTCAATATATTTCTCTGCTGTTTCTTTATTTATAGTCCACTTTTCTTGGCATCCAGTTAGTAATCTCATATACCTGTACTTTAAAAGCTTTTCATAATAAAATTATCAAAGCGAAAGCATCTCAAAACAAAGTTAAAGAAAATTTACACAGAGAATTTAGTATAGGGAAAAAAGTCACCATAGGTCTCCGTTTTGGTTTGGGTTTGATGTTTTTAAAGACATTAAATATCCCATTTTATTTATAATCAACATAAATGTGCGCATCTACTTTCTTTATTGCTTCGCAATATACCGTCTTCTCAGGTTATATGCATTTCAACCATATGATCTTGAGAAATAGATGTAGATGATATTGAAAAATAATTTTGCACTATCGTTGTGTAAATTATTATATAACTATTCTGTAAATATTGGATACAAAGCACCCGTTTATTGTCGTATTCTTGCATAATATATATATGTACATTACATCATTTTAATTATCCGTTTCATCTTCAGGATTTGACTCATAAACAGATATACCTGCTTGATCATTCTCTTCAGTGTCCATCTCATCTATGTCACCTTTCAACATCTCTTGTTCCATTAGTGATTCTGCCATTTCCTCAACTTGTTGTTCCAAATAGATAGGTCTCTCGTCATCGTCTCTTAACTCGATTATTTCTCCGATAGATATTGGTGTTTGAGATGGTAATCTTTCTTCATCTGCTAATGTGCCATCCAGTTTTTCTTCCCCTTCCTGAAGGGAAACTGGTTCGTTGTCCTTTGGAGCTTGAGTTTCTATTGGTTGTGTTGCTATCCCTTTTTCTTCAACATTATCAAAGGTATCGGTTTCTTCATTTGTAATATTTTCCTGTTTCTCTATTGGGGTTAGAGTAATAGTCCAGTTACTAAACATTTCAATATCATTATTTTCAGTAGAATCAACAACTTTTTTGATGCCATTTATTTTAGTTGGCAATTTACGGCCACGAGGGCCTCTGGCTCTCTTTTGACGAACGTCACTCAATCCACCCTTAGAATTACTATTGTCACTGCTAGAATTCTCATTGCTTTGGGAAATACCTAGTTTCTTGCTTAACCCAGGTGGCAATGCACCACCTGGAACCATTCCAGGCAATGCAAACATTCCGTTCATTTGACCGACCATTTGTGAGGGCCTAGTTGGTAGGGATTTTGTCTGCGTAGGGGTGGAATCTTCAGTAGTAGGTGTCAAGGGGCTTTCAGTTTGGATATCCGTCTCTGATTCCGCCTCATCTATACCTAGATTTTTTAGCTGCTGTCTTTGTAGCATTTGATGGAACGCAGCAATCTTCGAAGATGGTTTTTTGGGTACTGGAGGAGGTCCCCTTTTGGTAGGTCTAGGTGGTATTGAAAGTTGTTCCTCTTTTGCCGTGGATTTTGGTGTAGAATCCTGTAGCTGTCCTTCATTTTCATCTTTGTCAATTTCATTGGACTTTTCTAACACTGGCTCAGTAATCTCTTTCACAATTTCATCTGAAGCGTTTTCAGATAGGTGTTCGGCATTCTCAGTAGTATTATCTTTTGTTGTTTGTTCTTCCTTCTCTAATAAATATTTATTAGCATCTGCAGGACCAGGGCTAATGATATCTACTTGTTGAACCTCTTTTTCATCTTCAATAGATTCTTCAAGATCGGATTCTCCGTTATCCTGGTTATCCTCTTCCATATCATCTGTAGGGATAAGGTCCTTCAATGATAGGGAAGGGTGAGCTTGTGCGGTCTCTAGATCAATAGAAGTAGCTGCCTTTCTTGGTCTTTGGGGAACGGAAGGGGTATGGACTTCTGTGTTTGTTCTTCTAATTGGTCTCTTTGGCATTAATGGCTCCACCAGTTCGGTCTCATTATTTGTGTATTGAGTTCTGGGTACCTCTGTAACAGACTCGGGTTGATTGGTATCATCTATACCCCCATCAGATAGAGGTGTATTAGTTTCATCTGTTCTTTCTTTCTTTTCTTCTTCTTCTTCTTCTTCTTCTTCTTCTTCTTCTTCTTCTTCTTCTTTGTTTCCTTCTATAGTTTGTGGAACTTCTGAATTAATGTTTCCGGATTCTGGTTCATTCTCTGGCACATCAGTACTATTAGAAATTTCCTGCTGTGCTTGTGATATCGAAGTTGGTATCTCTTCTGATTGCTTCATGTCATCAGCAGTGACAGATTCGTCTTGAGGACTTGGAGAAACTATTTGTTCATTGGCAGAATTGACTTTCTTAATGGATGGTCTTGCCGGAATATGTGGTTCACTTACTGTTTCTTCATCTATAGAGGTTTCATTTTTAATTGGTCTGGTAGGAATTTGTGGTTCACCTTCATATCTAGAAGCAATGTGGTTATAAGAAGGTCTGGCAGGTGCATGTGGTTCCTGTATTGTGCTCCTTGCATGCACATGTGAAGGTCTACTAGGAATACTAGGTGCAGCTACTTCCACTACATCACCAGCTGTATTCAAATCCTCTGATTCATCATTTGTAACCTTTGCCTCAGGAATTCTGGACTCTCCAGTATATTTTATCGAAGAACCTCTTGTTGGTCTTGATGGTACTTGTGGATGATTTTTTTTTTCTTCTGTATCTTCTTGGGATGGTATTTTACCTAAAGATTCTGAGGTCTTGGAGTTCCGTAAAGGTCTTGATGCTGGAATTACTCCTGGTTGGACCGTTTCATGGTGTTCAGTGCCTGATGGTTCCTCGGTACTCATCTCGTTAGTTCTGTTTAAATAAACTGTAAAGGTAACTTCAATTGATTTAGAATATTACAACTGGGAATCTTTTTGGTCGTAACTCGGAGGTTGTTTTCGCAGTTTCTAGTTCAGGTTCTCTGGTTTTTAAGGGCTTTATATTAAATTGAATGAAAACGCCAAATTAAAAATGAATCGATTTTCGCTTTTCTCTCTGTCAGTAAAAGGAAGATAAATCGATGAAGAGATCAAACTAAACTAGTAACGAGCCACAGAAATATTTGAACAAGAACAAGTGATCGTGTGATCAATTCCATTTTTACTTTAATATTTGTTAAATAATATAAACTATTCAGCCACGATATTTGATATAATCTGACTACCTAATAGTTGCATGAATAAAGATTAAACTGTCCGTTGGAAGTGACCTTTAAGTGTTGTATTTATTTAACTTAACCATACACTTAGCAATTCTGTAAATCGAGCCCGAATAGTCCAGGGGATTCTTTAATGTGCTGTCAGCCCTAAAATTGATTGATATTTGTACTGAGAAAGTTTAGCTGCATGGAGCTTAGTGATTTTGATGAAGATGAGTACGAATCTCTGTACCAGAAAAACATCAATAAAAGTGTGAAAGAAACAGTAATCCTAACTTCAGTACCTGTACAAAGAGATCTGTTTAATAATGTACTTCCTGGTCAACAAGCGTTTTATGAAGAAATTCGGCGTGATGTAACTTTTGGGAGGACACATCATGAATTTAATGATTCCTCATTGCATGACTATATCTATCCGACCAACTATGAAGTCAGAGATTACCAATTTGATATTGTGAAAAAGGCTCTATTTACAAATTTACTATGTGCTATACCGACAGGTATGGGTAAGACATTTATTGCTAGTACCGTAATGTTGAATTTCTTCAGATGGACCAAAACGGGTAAAGTTATCTTTATGGCCCCAACGAGACCACTGGTAGCACAACAGATTAAAGCATGTCTTGGTGTGTCTGGTATACCGAGTAGTGAAACTGCTATTTTATTAGATAAGACTAGACGTAATAGAGAAGATATCTGGAAAGAGAAGAGAGTATTTTTCACAACCCCTCAAGTGGTAGAGAATGATTTAAAGAGAGGAGTATTGAATCCAAAAGATATTGTATGTTTGGTGGTGGATGAAGCACATCGTGCGACTGGTTCTTATGCATACACAAATGTTGTTCAGTTTATCAACAGATTCAACACATCCTATAGAATATTAGCACTAACTGCTACACCCGGTTCGACATTAGAAAATGTTCAAGAGGTAGTAAACAATTTAACTATATCGACTATTGAAATTAGGACTGAGGAGAGTGAAGATATAGTAAAATATATGAAACATAAAGAAAGGGAAGAGGTTAGGATTGAACTAACTGCAGAAATTGAGGACATTATCGAACAGCTAGGTATAGCGATTACACCCATATTGAAACAAGCAGTTGAGTTGGGAATCTATGAGGAATGTGAACCAACAAGAATTAATGCATTCGTAGCAATGCAACAAAGTCAGAAGATTATTGCAAATCCAGGTATCCCTGAAGGTATAAAATGGAGAAATTTCTTTATTTTACAACTCTTAAACCATTTCGGTCAAATGTTGAAGAGAATCAAGATATATGGGATTAGAACATTCTACAATTATTTTAAAAATAAGTATA
The DNA here is from genome assembly GCA_030571355.1 of Maudiozyma serrabonitensis. Taxonomy (NCBI): domain Eukaryota; kingdom Fungi; phylum Ascomycota; class Saccharomycetes; order Saccharomycetales; family Saccharomycetaceae; genus Maudiozyma; species Maudiozyma serrabonitensis. The sequence continues at coordinate 180,385 of JAJLXS010000007.1, read as the reverse complement.
ACGAATTTACCACTAAATACAATATGGGTAAATCTACGAACAAGATTGCAGCATCGTTCTACTTCCATCCTCTTCTGAAAGTGATGATGAAAACTTGTGATGAAATGGTAGCGAATCCACAATTCCTTGGACATGGTAAATTAGAACGTGTTAGAGAAGAATTGGAAATGTTTTTCATAGGTAGTGATCCCACTTCAAGGATAATTATATTTACAGAATTAAGAGAAAGTGCCTTGGAGATTGTTCGATGCGTAGATTCCATGAGTAACTCTGATATTAGACCTCATATTTTTATAGGTCAATCGAGAGGTAAAGAAGGGTTTGATGAAGTTGAATTTACTCGTAAACACAAAGCAAAAGGTAGAAAGAAAGTCGATCGTTTGAGTCGACAAGCAGAACAAGAAATGCTTGAGGCCAAAAAGAAAGAGGAGAAAGAGAAAGAGAAGCTTGAAAGAAGTGCCAGGCGTACGGCAAGTTCTGAAGAAGCTCAGATTAATGGTATGAATCAGAAGCAACAGAAAGATGTTATACGAAGATTCAAAGCCGGTGAGTTTAATGTCTTGGTATGTACATCGATTGGTGAGGAAGGTTTGGATATTGGTGAAGTCGATTGTATTATTTGTTACGATACAACAAGTAGTCCGATTAAGAATATTCAACGTATGGGTAGAACAGGTAGAAAGAGAGACGGTCGTATTGTCTTGTTATTTTCTAGCAATGAATCATTTAAATTTCAACAAGCCATGGAAGATTATATCAGTTTACAAAAGATGATAAGTCAGGATTATATTGACTATAAGGAATCGGATCGTATTATTCCAAAGGATATTGAGCCAGAATGTGTTAAGAAATTTATGATGATTAATGAATCAGATGAAACAGTGAATAACATGGAAGATACTGATGATGTTATCCTTTATGCTACCCAATGTATGTTAGGTAAAAAGACAACAAAGAAAACGAAAAAAGCCACTAAAAAAGTGACTAAGAAGCAAACAAAAGCTACACCGAAACAATTTTTCATGCCAGATAATGTTCAGACAGGTATTGTACCCGCTGGAAACCTTGTTAACAAATATGTTGATAACGGTTCTGGTGAATTATCGTTAGTGAAAAAAGAAAATTCTACTGAGACAAGGTTACCTACAATGTTGGATAAGATCGGAGATACTTCTTCATCATCAGGGATATCTGATAATGACGATGACAATTTTGTAGAGAGGAAGAAGGCAAAGCTAGCGACCCGGACAGAACCAATTCTGCAAGATGGCTCTCCCAACCTACTTAATAAGCCTAATATTAATCCAGTGAAGAATGAACCATTAATGGTCCCCATTCTTTCGGAGTTTAAGACATATACATCAATATTAAAACAAAACAATGCTAATAGAGACCGTTCAGTTGATCAGAACTTGCCAAACAATGAGAATATATCAACTAGTAGGAATAACTCTGCTCATAAAACGAAAAATGGATTTCTCACTCCTGATGAGCATAAATACTTTAAAGAACACTATAAACCTGACAGCTCTCTCTGTATGGATCTTATACCGAATTTTGATAACTATACGAAGACATCGAAGATCCCCCATTCTTCTTCTAACGCCAACATTATCAAACTATTTTCTGATCTTCACAGTAATAACGTTTCCCGAACCATTGATATGAATAGAACAAATTGCATCGCGAAGGCTTTACGCAGTTCTAACCAAAGTGTCAATACATCAATAAGCTCTGACATGTCGTTAAGAAACCATACAGCATCGATGTCACAGTCAACACAAACCCGAGAAGAAACACCGGATCTTTCTAACGAAAAGGTCTTGGACGATATACTTGGTTCAGATTCGGACTTTTAAAATAAATAACATCATAGACACTATATAATTATAATAATACACACTTGCATTTCTAAAATAGATAGTTATACTGGACGAGTGATTCCAATACTCTACAAAAGAGGTTGATATGTCATTTCGGTTCAATCTACGCTACGTATAAAGTGATATTATGTTTGTCTCTGAAAATTTTTCGATTTTTTTTTTTTTGCCTCGAAACAGTTTTCCTGTCAAGTGAACTATAAAAGGAGAAACAAAACAGGCAAACTTTATTGCAACTTTTCATGAACATTTTTGTAAGTATCGGTTTCTATTCTTGTCCCTTTTGGGTCTAAAAAGAGTATCCTTATGCAAGGGAAATACGCATATCAGTGAGGATTCGTCCGAGATTGTGTTTTTGCTGGTTGAAATTTATTAACCAGACCTACTCCTCATGATCGACATAGGATGTTCGCTTTAGAATATCTTTGATTATGTAGGGAATTTTTGGAATACTTCTTCTGTTTATTTATTCTAACGACATCGTTATTATATTTACTTATTTTTACTATGCTAGTGACTCACTAGCACTTGGAATATTTTTATATATTTCAAAAGGTGATGTTCGTGAGGACACGATATCTCGTTTGAATGTAATAAAAATTTGAATTGAGGGGTTTAAACTGCATGTATTGACTCAGATTGAAGAAATAAAAAAAAGGATATATTTATTCAATTGTGTACGTACAAACTTGTATGTTTATAAAGAACTAAATATGTCAGCGAATTAAAAAAAAAGAAAGGGTGAGAGTATGTAAACTAATAAGGGAATTGAAACTTTGAAAAATTAAACATAGTTTATTCATCATTGTCAGTCTACAACTCATCGGGGTATCCAAATTTATCGATAATTTCGTCTAGAGTTTTGTTAAAAGATTCTGAGATATCGTCGATATCTAATGCACGGACTAATTCATCATGGAGGGTAGCCCTTTCGATTGTAGTGGTATTAGCTAGCGTGACATTAGCACTGGAATCTTGATTGTTTAATGCAATGGCGGTACTATTGAATGGTAGTGAGTTTACTAATTGGGAGCAGGCTATAGCAAAAGTTAAGGCAGTAAGTTTGAACATTGTTTAGTAATTATGCTTGGTAATCTATCACAAGAAAGAGTTAAAGATTAATGAAATTAACTCTGAAACAAAAATCTGAACAAATTTTGGGACTATATTATACTTTTATATATTTATTTAATTACAAAGTTTACCCACGTAGTTTTGGAAATTCCTTCTCACATATAAAATTATACGCAAATGGGAAATGGGTAATCGATAATTGTACTAAAGAATAGTGCGATGCAAAACTGAATTTCGGTACTATATAGAGTTTTGAAAGCCTGTGATTGTAGGTATTGTTTGTTTGTTTTGTTTCTGATTAAACTCTACTGACAAGATCTAAAATAAAGGTAATAAAATTTTGCGATGTTTGAATAATACTTCATTTTACCCACTTAAAAAAGCTATAGCCCCCAAAGCAAAGACAAAACAATGACTGAGAAAATAAAATAGAAGAAAGAAAACAAATATGGACACTACCATGTTACTCACAAACATATGTGGGCAATACAATTGAATATCTTAATTATACCAGCTGAATTATTGAGAAGGATTCTAGAAGTGTGACACTCTAACATTATTGGCGACACAAAAAATTAAATGGAAAAATGATTTTTTGGTGCTTTTAATTTTGAATATAGAAAAGGATATTTTTACGCTTTTAAAAGATAGTTCAATTAGTAGTTATTAACTAAAAAGTATCTTTACCCTTTTGCAATAAAAGGTACAATAAAACTTTGGTTAAGGTACCTTGTATTCTCATTGCAAATAACAAGCTTTCCGCCTCAAAACCCCAAAAGGAAGTATAATCAAATGGTACTATAGTATAGAAATATTTACAAACGGGAATGTTGATAGGAATTTGTAGAAACTTGTAAAAAACATTATTCTTACCTAAAAGATGTCTTTATTAATCTTGTAAAGATAGTCATCTAAAATTACAGACGATGACAAAACCAGCGTACTTTCTCTCTAAGATGACATTAGAAAACCAAGAGACATCGTAATAAGAAATTTTTATAAGAGAAGTTACCACTAGTAGCAGAAAAATGTTAGTAACAGAAAAAAGTTGGTAACATCGGGCTAATAAGCTAACAAACCAACAAACTGCACTACAACAGCAAAGATCTTTCTATAAAAAGTAAAATACAGTGACAGAATAATCTTACAGTAACTAAATATACGTATAAGTTTACAAATACAACTACAAGTGAGAGTAGTAGGTGCTATATGGATTCAAATATCAAAGGTGGAAACAAAAAATAAAAAAAGAAAGTAAGCACTCACACTGGGGGTCGAACCCAGAATCTTCTGATTAGAAGTCAGACGCGTTGCCATTACGCCATGCGAGCTCAATTTCTTAAAAAATTTGGCCGAACTTTGAATATAAAAGATTCCTAAATTTTCAATTTAAAAATTGTTTCAATCCAGAAAAAATCGCCATTATGTAAATGTTGTTGAAATAACAAGATTTACAAAAAGGGTTAGAACTAACTAAGAGTTAGGGTTTTATATCTTTGGTAGTTCTTGTACCATAAACTCAGTTAATATAATATAATAGTGACCAATTATGGGTATATCCATGTGCCACTGTGTAGTATTATACGCCCCCTACAAGGGTCCGATTATCTAGGCTTGATTATATGGATATAGAAACTTAAACCTCATAATGCACTTTGCAACAGATATTGTAAACGTAAGTTGGAAATTGAGAAAGTACGGTTAGTATTTGAATTTGGAGTTTCAGACATAGAGATAGATTATCAAATGTATTCTAGTATCCTCCTTCCATCTTGTATAAAGTAACTATAAATAAATTAAATAATGTACATAGTTGTTAAAATATGTCACCCTTTTATACTTTTAGAAAAGGATAAAACATCATCACTTAATGATGATGTACTTACTAATATTCCCTCCGTCTTGAAGAAGAAATAGGATGCTTACTATAAACAGTGAATTTTCAGTCTTAGGACATGACAACTTTTCGCTAATATTTCTAGTTATTTCCCTCTTTTTAGCTCTCCGGTAAAAATTAATTAACTTAAATTATTTTATTATTTTACAATATTTCCGGACAGAGTGTGGCTATAATTTACCCTTACTGACTTCTTTCAAGAAACAAGTAATAAACTATACATTAAAGAGTACACTGTGACCAATAACTTTAATTCAGATTCCCTATGGTTATTTGAATTTCGTTAATATGACACTCCTTTTATCGAAACGATGTATTTTTTTTTTTTTGACTACTTTTTCTCAGTATCTCTGTAATTATGACAAAAGTCCGAAAGACATGTTCAGATTAGAGACTAATATGTATGGTATTAATAAATAAAATAAATATTCAGAATACTTCTGGGTGTTTAGTATTAATATTGATGGTTTTTCACGATATCAAAAACTATTTACAAATATTTTGATCGTCCATCTTTTAAAACAATCCATAAAATACGAATTGAAGAATGAGAACATCAATTCATTTTTGGAGTATCTTTGTCTTCTAAAGGAAATAGAAAAATATATCTTGTTATTATTCTGTATTTCATGCATCAACAACTGTTCATGTCAGATACACTGCTGTTTGGATCTTTGTCAATATATCAAATGTGTAATATTCTCAGTAGTGCAATTTTAGAAATACTATCATCTCGTTCTTCATCATTCATCAAGTATTTAAGAGTGGGTATCATCACAATAGTTAGTTATAAACCAAATATTACAAAATACTATTGTACGACATATTGCTGTATCCAGTATGGTTGAAATTGGGACTCACTTACCGATGAGTACCTGACTTTTAAAAGACTTTTTTAAAAATAATTCAATTTCCTTATCAACCATAAGTTATTGTTACTGAAATGAATATAGTCTCATTATCAGTACTATCTAAGTGTAATGTTCTACGAATAATTTAATTGTTCAAATTAACGATATCAATGTAATTATTTGGAAATTTTATATTGATACTGACTCTTACCTTGAGTTAGATTCTATTAGTTTCAATAACAGAAAAAAAATTGCTTTTTTTTTTTGTTTGGAAGAATAATCATGCTTCTACTACTCTATTAAAATATTAAGAGCTAAACAGCATCAAACATTCTATACAGATCTTGTTAGGAGGAAACAAACTAATGACAAATAATTTATTTCTTAATGAATACTGGTAGAAAATATTTTATTGATTTTTTAAAAGACTAAAGAATAACCAACAACAAAACGCCAAATCTTGTATGATATACGTGTTACTTTATTTCAATTATTCCGTGGAATCAAGATACATTGATACTAGTTTTGAAGTATTTGTTTAGGGAAGAAAAAGAAAGAAAGAAAGCTTAATTAAGTCTAATGATAATTCAATCATTGGAACCAAAAAAGAAAAGTTAAAAAAAAATAGTATATTTTTTATATGCAGAGTCATAAAGAACAATTCAGAATATTACTAAGGTTTAGTAATTAAAATTAAATCATGTGTTGACAAAAACTGAAAATATCGGTATATGCATTGGAAAGAGCTATAAAGATATAATGTGTATATTTGTGACGTAGGGAAGACGTGCTAAGCCTATCCTTTAACGTTGTTGGGTTTTGTTGTTTTTTGCCTAAAAGCAGAGAAGGTGAGACAGAAAAGAAACTATAAATTATTGACATCATGATCATATCATATGTTTATCCAATGAATATCACTTAATTTAAGAATCGCCAAGAAAAAGAGTAGAAAGAGGGAGAGAGGGAGAGAGGAGGAGGAGAAGAAGAAGGGTAGTAACATTTTAAAGTCGACAACAGAAACTGAAACGAGGGCCAACAACAAGGTTAAAGGAAAGAAAATACTCAAATTAAAGTATTTTAGAGAACTTGGTTACATCTTTTCTTTAGGTTCTTCCCTTTCCAAATCCTAATAAACTCCGATATACATAAGTTTATTAAGAAGAAGGGAGATCTAAATTCGGATAAATACTATCACGACCACTAATTCGCCGGAGAAAGAAAGAAAAAAACAAGGAAGAAGTCCTTCCACCCCCCCCCCCTTATGAGCCGGCAACTCATTTCCACAAGAAACAATAACTTTTCTAAACTAAAAAGAAGAATAACGATTTTAAAAACTTTATATATCTAAATTATTTATAATTTTGTTAATTTACAACCTAATAAACCACGGCCACCCCATTGATCATTTGGAGTAACATTAAAAGTATATGATGTTCCATTTCTTTTAATTTTAATTGGTATAGTTTTCCCAATAGATACTTCTTTTGAAAGTCCCTGTAATCCACCATTAACGACTGTAACAGATCCAAATGAAATTAAAGTATCTCCATTCTGAATACCACTTTGACCAATAGGTCCATTAATATCAATTTCTTCGAAGATAGCAAAAGGTATATTCACTTTTGGAGAAGGAGACTTCGTAGTAGTATCTTTCTGTTGCAATCTATTATCTTTAGATAGTTGTTTTTCTAATAGAATATGAGATCTATTGATTACAGCTGTAAGATCGTTACGGCGTTGAATTATATCTCTTCTAGTTAAAGTAATTTTAACTAAGTCATCAACATCTTGTCTTGGATATCCATCTTCTGTAATAAGCTTCGAATTCATATCAATATTTTGAGACTCTAAATACGATACATCCTTTGATAATTGTAATTCAATTCTTTTTTTCAGTGATAACAAATCTTCAAGCGTTAATAATGAAATTTGTTCAATTAATTTTGGTATTTCTTCATCACCAATAGTTGGAGTCAATATTTCATGCATCTTTTCCATCTTTTATCCTCTTCTGGATAAATTAATCTAAAAATTCCTTAAATAGTTCCTTGTCAAGTCTTCAATCTCATCTCAACTCTGTGTAATTGCTCTTACAATAGTAGTGGGAAAAAAAATACATAGCGAACAAACCATAAAAGAAGTTAAGAAAATGAAAAAATAAAAAATTTAAGAAAAAAAAAAAAATTTTATAGCATTTTACCCTTTTCTACTAACATTATTAACGATGCAACATTATATAATTAAAGTTTAAAAACAGTTTGTTGAACATATTATAAGTAATTTCTACTCTCTATCTGTTAAAAACAGAAAAAACAAGGATTTTCATACCGAGTTGTAAAGAAGATCTTTCCTCTTTCCCTAGGTATTATATTATATTTAATTTTTGTAGTTCTTATAATGCATTTGTTCCTCTTATTCTATAAATTCTTGCGTCATCTTACTATTCAAACATATTGTGCATGTTTATCTGAATGAATAAAGGGATCAAGTATAATATACACATACAGAGAAAAGAGGGTCATAATTCCGTCACGTTGTGCTTCTCTTTCTCTTTCTCACTATTAGCATGTTCCCACTATTCTAAAGTTGCTGATTTTATAGTTCATTAGTAAGAGAAAACTTAAAAAAAAAAAATAAAAGTTGTTTACTTCGATGATATTGCAATAAACCAGTATCTGCAGTAATTCATTAATATTCGCTGTTAAAATGACGTAGCTTCCGTGGAGTTTATTGGCTGTTCTTCTTGTGTCTTTTCTTTTTTCTTCTTCTTCTTCTCTGGGAAAGAGAAAAAAAGTTTGTTATGTAAGCGATGCTTTCTGTGGGATCTTTTACATTTAAAAAGGTATTTTTAAAAATACAATGCAGATTTATCTTCGACCACTGCTACCAATCAACACATTTGCGTTCTTTTTTTGATTATTATTTCAAAATTAGTTCCTCTCCTTCCTTTGACCCTGTTAACTTCACTTCAAATGTAATATAGAATAATTAAATTCTTCATAAGATGTATGTGCTCAGTTGCAAGAAAATATAGAAAAAAAATAGTATAAATGTTTTCTCTTGTGCCTCAGGGGTTTAATTTACTGCTGTAATAATTACTTCTTCTTCTTCTTCTTTTTTCTTTTCTTTCTAGGAAGTAGTGATGAAAGAAAGTATGAGAATAATGACTCTACAAGAGATTAATAATAATAATAATAATAATCGAAGTACGTACTACTTAGTTTAAAACCCAAAAACCCAAAAAAAATGAAGCAGAAAAATAAATTAATATATATTGTTTTTTTCCCTCTGTTTTTTAAAACTCTGTAGTACATTACCTCAGCTCAAAAAGTAACAAGAAGCAAGAAGATGTGAAATTTTTTTTTTAATCTTTCACTAAATGTGGTTATGGATGAGTTATAATAGCTAAACCCCCTCAAGCAAATCAGGTCCCAGCCTCTTAATTTTGAAAAGTTTCTTTAGTTTTCTTTTTAAATAAATTTTTTAGTCGGTACTTTTCTATCGTCGTAATTACATTAAATTCAATTTTATTAATTTGAGTTATTCTGCTTAGTATTTAGACTTTCTGTACAGGAATTTCTTAATATTGTTCTAACCTTTTACTGCACAATGTTATCAAATTAAACTAAAAAACTAAAAAAAAGTTTCTGTTCGTAATTAAACAAAAAAAATCACAGGTGTCTCTCTGTATGATTATTCCTTTTTGTTTATTTTTTTTTTCCATCGTGGGTTTTTTCTCTTTCTCTCTCTTTTGCAAGTTAATAGTGTTCTCTCTATCAGTTAGATTGGTTTTGATTTGCTTCTATTAAATAAAGGAAGAAAACAATAACAATAATAATAAATTTTAAAAGAAAGAAAAAAATTAAAAAACTAACTTTTCCTTCTTTATGATTCTTTTCATATATATAAGTGCATTGAGTATTGTTATTAAAGGTTTTACTTCTTTTTTAAAAATTTATTACTATTGTTTTGTTTTAAAAACCAACTTTTAAGAGCTTTAAAATCTGCAAAGAAGAAAAAACATAGAAGATTTATCATTTATCATTTCATTCACTTTTTATTTTTTTTAGAAAAAATTCTGGAAATCAATAAAGAAGATCCCATTGTTAAGTTTATTGATTTAGTCTTCTTGATAAATCTGTTAAACTTTTCTCCCCTATTTTCAACCTTTTTTTCTTTTTCTAGTCAAATATTGTGTAACCAATCGACAATTCAAAGGATTGGTTGTTGTTTTCCACTACATTTATTATTTTTCATTAACAAAATAAGAAAAATAGATAAAAAATCGGTACTATTATTAGACTAATAGTAACAATCTGATATATTATTTTAACTTTTAATCTAGTATCTCATTGTTTGTTTGTAACCAATAAGATTGCATTAAAAAAAAGCAAATAAAAAAGTTTTTTAAAAACGAGATCTGTGTTTGTTCTATTTTTTTTTGTCCTGAATTCTTTATAATTACATTCTCGTTTATTGTTAAAATACAATACATTTTGTTATTCATATATCTATTGTATCTTTAATTCTTTTCAAAGATATTTTCTTTATTACACCATAAAAAAATTTTCTGTTTGTTTCGTTATTTTTTGAAGTTTTTTTCTTAAAATATTAGCGAATTAAACAACCTATTGTTTTAAACATTCTCAATCTTTAACAAAAAAAAAAGGATAATAACTTAAATAAGTTATCTTTTTTGAATTTCTTTCTATTTTTTTTTCCTAAAAGAAAGAGAACAAAATGGATATTGAACCAACTTTTAGAGGTTATATTCAAAATGAATTAGATGCTTTATTAATATTTCAAGCTGTATTAGATTCACGATTAAATCATGTACCACGTAGACCATATGAAATTGAAAGACCTTATTTAATTATTTCAGGTAGTATATTTGTCTTTATTGAAGAAGTTTCAGGTATTAAAAGATGGACAGATGGTATTACTTGGTCACCATCAAGAATTTCTGGTAAATTTTTGATTTATAAAGAATTGGATAGAAGTTTTAATAATCCTTCAATGTTTAATCAATCGTCCCATAATAGTAGATTACAACCACATCAAATGATTTCATCATCACAACAGTCTAATTCTTTAATTAATGGTAATAATAATTCATCAAATTATCTAATTCAACAATTTTCAAAATATACAGGATTTGTTAAGAAAACAATTTCAATGAAACTGAAAACAAATAATGATGAAAAGATTAAACAACATTTTCATATTGTTTCATATTATTTAGAAGATGATATTAATTTTCATAGATTACAGCGTCCTTCAGAATCTCCATTTTTTAATGATATTAAACCAAGTAAAGAATTAATTCAAGCTTTGGATAGTAGTAATTTAGGTAGTATCAATATTACTAATAATTCAAATGATCAACAACAAAGATATTCTTATATTAATGATAGAAAACAAATATCGGATGATATTAAAATTTCATCAAATCAAAGTCAAACTTACCAACAACCATTATATGGACCACCTCAAACTCAATTATGGAATTCTCAAAATAATAATAATAATTCGAACAATACTCCAATAAATAATAATTCCAGTAATAATAACAATAGTAATAATACTAATGGTATCAGTGGTGGACCAAGTGGTTCAGATAATAATAATAATAATATCAGATTAGCATTTCCTCCTGGGATACCAAATCCAAATAGTTTATACGCCATGCCATATGGACAACAACAGCAACAAAATAATCTTAATAAAATGATGGTTAATAATCCTTATCAAGTTTATTATGCTGCTATACCGCAATCAGTCGGTGTCTCACATATTCCAAAATTTCCAATGTCTTTAAATCAACAAATTGCATCCGACGTAAATAATATTAATAACAACAATTCTAATCATTCAAATAATAGTAATCAAAGTAATGAAAATAGCATCAATAATACCCATACCAATAATAATGGTAATAATGGTAATGTAAATATAAATAACAATGGCACTTATCAACAAACCATGGACCGTTCACAGGTACTACTTCAGCAGCAGCAGCAGCCTTACCCGGTAAATATGGTTTCTGCCCCAAATAATGAAACAAATATACCAACTCAACAGTTTTATCCACCTTTAACAAATCATGTTCAGGCTTATCCAGGTTATTATGGACAAGGTTCTATATTACAAAATAATGAAACAGTATATGGTAATAACGACGTAAACAATGAAAAATTAAGAAATGGTTATTTAGCAGAAAATATTAACTCTAATACAAATAATACTAACAATCGAGTTGAACAAATGAATGTACCTGTAATGAATAACGCTCGTTTGAATAATACTTTAACTGGTCAAACAATGACAGATTCACCTTATGGATCTTCAGTGGTTCCATTGACTCACAAAGGAATCCATGCAACTAACAGCACTATTCCCTCATCAATTGCATCTTCCTCATTTAATAGGAATCAACAACAACCTCCACAACAGCAACTGCAGCATCCAGGTGGTCCATATGTTCAAAGAAATCAATAATTATGATCATGTTATATTATCTTATTTTATTTCTCTTTTTTTAAAAAATAAATTCTCAAGAAAAGTTTAAGTCTTATTTTTTTAAGCTTTTTTGGGTTTAAAGGAGAACAATGGTTTTTAGTGCGTTGGAAAAGATGTTTGGAGGAAATAAGAAAAAAATTTAAAAAATAAAACTTGAAAAATATGGTGATTTTTCGTTAACAGGTAAATGGATAATATTTTTTTTCCAAATAGTTAAAGATTTGCATGTTTCAATTTCTCTTCATATTTTTATCTTTAATTTTATTGTTGGAACGTTATAGAAATTTTCAATTATTAAAGATGATTGTGACAAATGTAATGAAATAATTAAACTTATTGTTAAATTGATGGATTTTTGAGTATTTTTATTACTCTTAGGATGATAATCAGCTGTAGGCTTGTTTGTTTTTTTGCATTAGTGGTTATAATTTAATCAATTTCTACAAAAATAGTCTCATGAAATTATAAATGGTTCAGATTCAGAAAATTATTTAACACTTTTATTGAATTCGATAAAGTAATAATTTCTGTAACAAAAGAAAATGGAACGATTTTTTTTTTTGTCAAGCTTATCTTTCTTTCATCTTTTCAAGTTTGTGAATTATTAACTATATTTTTCATGATTTTTGATAAATCATCTACAGTGCCAATTGTTTTTCAAGAAATAGTACATTCGAACTAATTTATTATCAATTTATGATCTTCAATTAACCTTCTCTTCGATAGAAATGGCAAATATAAATAATTAATCACATTCCCCAAGTATGTTTTTTACAATAAGAGAAAATTGATTAGCAACAAGCAGGACCTGTTGCAATAATCATTAAAAGAAACAATTAAATTGGGTGTCTTCCATATGAAAATAATTTTGACAATTCTACCAATCTGTATCATATTATCTACGTTCTTTTTTTGTTGTTATTATTTGAATTAATGTTTCCCAATTTATCTAACATTATTTAAAAGTGAAACAATACCACAACATTTTGCATTCATACTATATATTTGTAATATTATACTTAGATACGTTTATTTAACATTTCAAATAGTTTGTTAAAATAAGAATGTTGATCTGTATTTAATTGAGTTTCTTCACTTGTCAAATATACTGTCTTTCTTTGTCATTATATTTTTATTATTTATTTTATTTTTTTTACGTTTACCTCAAGATCAAGAATTTTAACATTCGTTCTTTTTAGATGCCAAAACTGACGATTTTGATAGGACAGTCGCGTTAAAACTAATGTAAATTATCATACTTATTATTTTTTACTTACTGCGACTACAAATATTTTTTGATTTAACAAAAGATTAGTTACATCATCTCAATTAAATATACTACTATTTATAACCTTTTAAATAATAACTACGTTAATCTATTGAAATTTGTTCAGTTCAACGATGCATTATAATTTCTATCCCTTCAAGGATTCGAGCCCTCGACTTCACCAAAAATTTTCGCTAAACAAAAAAATAAAAAAAAAGATTTTGTAAGCCCGAGGAGAGAGAAAGAGATAAATAGAGAGAAAAGACAGACACATTTCTTTATCTGTGAAAACTCTTCAATTTGATGAGATACCGTAATGTAGAGAGGAATAAAGGCATTGTCACTGGGAATTTGATTTGCAAGAATATTACTTTACCATTTGAACTCTTTGTCTAGCATTAGATTGAGTCGTCTTTTCTCTTCTGCAGATGTTTAAAAAGTAATGTCACAAGATGATTCAACTCCGAGAGGTGATAAATCTGTGATTAATAATAATAATAATAATAATAATGGTGGTGATAAAGACCAAACTAAGGATAACCAATTGAGTTACATAGGGGGTTTAAACAGCAGAGATATGGTTAGCCCGTCTACTGTTGAGATTCAAAATAATTTAGAAAAATCTACATTATCAAACAATCAAAACAAGGAAAAAAATACGAAAATTCCTTTTAATGATGCAAAATTAACAGCTTTATGCGGTGCACTTTCTGGATTTGTATCAGGGATAATAGTATGTCCATTAGATGTTGCAAAGACCAGACTTCAAGCTCAAGGGTTGCAATCTAGTGAGAATCTTTACTACAGGGGAGTAATTGGTACAATGTCTACCATTGTTAGAGATGAAGGTGCTAGAGGTCTATATAAGGGATTAGTACCAATCATTTTAGGTTATTTCCCAACTTGGACAATATATTTCTCCGTTTATGAACCATCGAAAGAATATTATTCTGTTTTATTTCCATCATGGGTCTTTCTTACAAATTCATGTTCTGCCATTACGGCAGGTGCTGCATCAACAATTTTAACCAACCCTATATGGGTAATAAAGACAAGATTAATGTTACAAACTAATATGGGTGAGAATATCACTCATTATAAAGGTACATTAGATGCTTTTATGAAAATTACAAAACAAGAAGGTGTTAGAACATTATATTCTGGGTTGGTTCCTTCATTATTGGGATTATTTCATGTTGCTATTCATTTCCCAGTATATGAAAAATTAAAGACAAGAATGCAATGTTATTCAGTGAATTATAACGAAGATGGATCATTAAATCAAACAATAAATATTAAGAGATTAATAATGGCTTCATCATTTTCAAAGATGATTGCATCTTTAATAACCTATCCACATGAAATCTTACGAACGAGAATGCAATTAAAATCAAATTTACCCGCAATTATTCAACATAAATTGATCCCAATGATAAAGACTACTTATAAAAATGAGGGATTTCGAGCATTTTATTCTGGGTTTACAGCAAACCTACTTAGAACAGTTCCTGCATCTGCTGTAACATTAGTCTCTTTCGAATATTTTAGACATTATTTTACTCATTCCTAACCGCATATCAATTTTTTATTCATATTCTTAACCATTACTATCATTATTTAAAATCGTCGCCATTTGTTATAAATCTCATATATTCAAACCTCCCACCAAAAATCATATCATATCATATTTTGTTAATTTTTTTTTTTTTCATTGAAGAAAAGCATCAACGATAAATTTATTATACATATATGTTAGTCAAGATGAAAAGGAACCGACTCTTTTTCATTTCAATTTTATAGTTATTCTTATACATATATAATTCATCCAGTTAAGATATATATTAATCTGACACTGAAATTTCGTAAAAATTACTGTTAATGAGGGTTCCATTTTGCTCTCTTTCCTATTTAATTCAATTTGCAAGAAATTAAAAATTGTCACCACTTTAGACGGCACGAGGTGTATGTCCGAACATGTATAATTTTTATGCAAGGGTGGTGAGTTAACTAACCACAAAGTATTTAAAACAACATATGATGAACTACTTATTCTTATTTACCTTTTTCCCTAAAAAATCCAAATTCGTTAGAAGAAGTTTTACTGGAAATCATACATAATGTTAGGGAGTTTCACGTTTACTTTTTTAAGCTGGCTTCTATTCTTCAACCAACTTGTTCATTCAAGTTCAAATCTAGCTACCGATTCCAAGGAAGAATTACAGTTTCCTGAGCCTATTCCAGGTGCAGATTTTGCTAAAGAAATATCTAAAGGTCTTCATGTTATAGATTTTTTTAGTCCTCACTGTCCTCATTGTAAGCATCTAGAGCCTATATGGAAAAAAACTTGGGAAAAATTTGAGACAGAATATGGTAATCTAAATCTTACCTTTTCTAGAGTCGATTGTATTGCAAGTGGTGATCTTTGTAATGAAGAAAGCATTGAATGGTACCCAACAATAAGACTTTATGGACCAGAAGGTGCAATTAAGAATTACCCATCTGATTATAAGAGAACCGTTGAGAGTTTTATTGAATTTGCTAAAAAAGAAGCTCTTAATACAGCTAATTACGCTGAGGCAGACCTGAGCTCACTCAGTGTAAAACTATCAGATAATGAAATTATAAAGATATTGGCTGGGAGAGGGGATAAACCTTACCTTGTTTCATTTTGGCCAACAAAGACCATGGAAAATACCGATACATATGGAGAATTTGTAGATTGTGCACAATGTACACCATTCAAAAGGGTATGGAAGCTACTTTCAAACAGTTTACTAGCAAGTGACATTAAGACTGGTCACGTTAATTGTGTCGATTCCCCTGTTCTGTGTAAAGAACTTGGGTTTGAGAAATTAGTACCATTGGATAACGGTTCCAGGGAAAGAGATCCACGTGTAGTCCTAATAATACCAAATAAGCAATCTAATAATCTATTTTTTTTCCCTGATAGTAATTTTGAATTAGATACAAAAGTTTACGAAGATTTTGCACTTCGTTTAACCCATAATAGCAATGCTCCTGATATTTCAAAACAAGATATTTTAAAAATTATGCAAAGAGATATAGATTTCAGAGACTCTAATAAAGTAAATATTAATAACCAAAAAATTCATCTAGTATTTTCATATGATCCTAAGACTGTTGTTCCTGAAGACTTTGATGTCCTGGAACATCTCATTGAACCATTACAAGCACTGCCGAACGTCCATCTTTATAAAGTTAATGAATCAATTGTCGATGTGACTAAGATAGGGTACAACAACATGTATTCAATTATCCAAAATAATGATAAGGAAGCTGAACCGTTGACTTTGAACGAAAATAGCTTAGTGTTGAACTCAATTACTCAGATGCCAACATTTTTCATATTTAGAGAAGGTGATACTACTTCACAAATCTTCCCTGGTTATTCAACGACTGAAACAAGAGATCCGGAATTAATCATGTCATGGGTTAAACTTTTTGCAAAACCACTTTACTCAGAAATGACGCCATCTAATTTCCGTAATTTCATGGAACTAGATAGAGATGTTTTTAGTACTATTGTGCTATTGATTGCAAACTCATCTGATCCTAATTTTATCAAATCTAGTTCAAGTTATTTAAAAAATATGAAGGTCGCTGGTTACGAATATGAACATCAAAGATTGGAAGAAATGTATGAAAATATAATAAGGGAACGTACTGAGAAGAAGGAATATGTTCAGCACTTACGTGATACAAAATCTAAACCTGACAAAATCGTGGATGCTACATTATTAGATGTTGATCATGTAAATAATTTACGATTATCTCTAGCATACTACGACATTGGTCAATATGATGAGACTATGTCATGGATAAAAACTCCTATTCTAAAGGAACCTTTAGAGGCCGGTAAGATCATTATTATCGACAGAACTGATGGAAGAGTCTTCCAATTCGATTCATCTGGTAATGTAATCGATTGTGAATCTCCATCTAGTTTAAGGGATGTTCTCCTTTCTGTTTCGTTACCTGATAAAACAAGTGTTGTTACCCCAGAATATGTTTCTATGGTCGTGAAAACTGATCGAACTACAAAGAAGCCTGGATTCATACCCGCACACAAGAATTACCTAATTGTCGTAGTGTTATGCCTCTTGATC
This sequence comes from Maudiozyma serrabonitensis, assembly GCA_030571355.1. Lineage (NCBI taxonomy): Eukaryota > Fungi > Ascomycota > Saccharomycetes > Saccharomycetales > Saccharomycetaceae > Maudiozyma > Maudiozyma serrabonitensis. The sequence continues at coordinate 162,770 of JAJLXS010000007.1, read as the reverse complement.
TCAACAAGATCAAAGAAAATTTACAGGAAATATAAAACTGGAAAATCTTACAGAAACAAAAGAGACACTATCGGTTTGTTAGGGAAAGAACAATTTCAGGATTAAATATATTGTAAATTATGTACCAGTTATAGTAATAATAATATTAACATTAAATTATTGACGATACAGAAAATATTTTTTTCTTGTATCAAAATGTCTATTTCATAATAGAATGTATAAGATGCCTTCTATAATATATACACGTTAACAAATATAAAGGGTGTATGTAAATGAGATGTGTTTTTAAATGGAATAATGAAGAAGAAAACAATAATAAGATCAGATATATTTACTATTATGTGATCCACACCCAGAAGAACATGATCGCAACGAATGAAAAAATAAGAAGCCATGTCTTAATACTAATTCTTGATCGTTTGGCCATGTCCATCATATTTCCAAAGGTATCCTTTAACTTCACTTTTGTATTCTCGAACGTAGAACCTAAATCATTTAACGAATGATTCCCATTTTTAATTTCATCACCCATTCTTAGTGATAAAGATTTCAAAGCTTGAATCCTTTTACCCATTTGCCCCATTTGTTCATCACTTTGAGATTCTAATTGTGACAGTGTATTTTCATCATAGTCAAATTTTGTATTTTTAGCGTATGGTGAAGCAGAATAATTATCGCTGTTTACAGGCTTTCGATCTACTATCGTACCAAATAACTGTGTCCTGGCATTATCTCGTTGATATAAACTATCCTCAGTGTGTCTGAATTGAAATAGTTCAACATCTTTTATGTTTAATAAAACAAAGTTAGTTAAATAAATCCTGAAAAAGCTAGTAGTAAAGAATCAAATCACTGGAAGACTCAAAACAACAACAACCTTGAATAACGACGTCAAACATACCTTGAACTCATCTTTCTGATTATTCACTGGCTTTCCAGAATAAGTTGTGTAATTAATTCACTTAAGAAGATAAATTAACCTCGAGTACCAGATTATTATTTAACTTATAGCGAAATTTATTCTCTTAGAACTAGTTTACTCAACATATTAGTATGTAAATTACATTACATCATTAAAATTCCAATTGCGCGAAGAAAGCTTACAATTTCACATCAAGAAAAAAAGTTGGTCTACTTACTTAGAGCTGCGCCATACAGATGCTTCATTTTTAAGTCATATATCCATACATGTGTTAAACAAAGGAATATAGTAAAATGGCATGGGTTATTGAGAAAATTATGACCAACATTTCAACCTTATTTGAGTGTTATGCTCGCTTTTCAGGTCAGAATAAAAAAAAATCAATGTAAAGAATATTAACTAAGATAATATTCAAAAACTTGTCTACATGGAACAGGAGATACCTGATATTTTTTTGTAACTCATTAAATTGATCGACTTATCAGCAGCAGACATCCAACAACTTACATAGAATCGTCATATATATATATATATATCAATTTAATACATTCTTAATCTGGCATTAAAATCTTGGTTAATGGAAAATTACCCTCTCTCTATCATTTCGTGGTTTTTTTTGCGGTGAAAAGTCGCTTCTTTCGGAACAGCCACAAATTTCACTAACTTTGGCAGGTTTCTTAGAAAATATGATGGATGAGGTAAGAGATGAGCTCTAGTTTCTTCATTTAAACACGGTTAAGAATAGTGGCTAAATGTAGTGTTCTTTTGTTTAATATAAATCGTTGATTAAGTTTATCGGTTACCTTCAACATTATATGAAAGCCGAAAAAATATAGGTATATAGATATTTTTCTTTAGTACATTAAAGTTTTATTAACAATGTCAGTAGATGCTGAACAGAATGAAGAATTAGACGCCAAGACTATGGCTGAAATGCTCAAATTATTACAAAAAGGTGAACAAACTGCAGACTCCATGGAAAAGAAGTTAGATATAGTTGAAAGAGAACTGGATCGGTTACTGCAGCAATTGGAACAACCTGAAACTGGGAAACTCACAGACAGCGACAAGAATGATGACATAGATTCATCCAAAAAAATATAAAATATAGAAGTAACCTTTTAAGCATATAATGTAACATAATAATAAATGATACCCTTTTTTCTTTCTTCTTCTCTTTTGTTTATATTTACATATATTACAAATGCAACATGCAAAAACAATAGAACATATAAACACAAAAATAAAAATTAAAATATGCAAGGCTTATATATAAAGAATGTTATTGTCTTGGTACAAATAATGGTTTGTCATTATTATCCCGAAATGGGTTAGAATCCCTGTTTGGATTTATCATATATTTCTCTGGATCGACTTCTAACTCGACCTTGACTTGTTTACCATTACCAATCCACCATTTTTTAACTTCTGAACTTGGTGGTGGTAGTTTCTTGCTTCTTACTCGATCTGATATTTGACTTGATGATAATATTGACTTTGGTACAAGACTCTCCTTATCTAAACCCTCAATAAATATATCTCTACCATTTAGAAATGCCTCTTTATCATCTTCATCTAACATCGTTAATTTTTTTGTGACTTTATCGTATATCTTTGAAAATAATAATTCTTTCTTTTGTTCATCAACGACCGTAATAGTAGCTTCAAATGTTGCATACACAGGTCTATGATCAGAAAAAAGGACATCTTCTGCATAGCCGTAGCTTAATTGACTTAAAATTTCACCTTTACTTAAAATTCTATCAGTCCACGCTGGAATCCTCATCTTTTCACTTGTATCATAGGTCTTCGTTCCAGGATCAAATTTATAGGTAGGTGGGAACGTTATCGGCATTTCATGGAAATAAGGAAACGATTCACCCGATATCATTTGTTGATTTAATTGATCTTTCTCAAAAAGTCTGGAATAATCCTCTAACGATATTAGATTTCTAACGTCCTCGTTATTCATCAAGATTCGATAATTAAAGTCTCCCATCCAAATAACTGCATCGTGATCTTTAATTCGTTGGCCTCTCGCAAAACGAATGTTTTTGAAAATGGTCTTATAATCGTTATGTCGTTGTTCGACATTTTCGAGACCAGCAGCAAGATGAGAAGCCACTATACAAAAACTTGTCGCATTGTACCTAAAACTGATGGCAACTGCACCTTTGTTAGATGCCATACCACCAAACCCAGTCTTTTTAACATCGGCCTCGATATGTTTGACTTTAGAAAAGTCAGAATCTTTAACGAAAAACATTAGTAGAACACCACCAAGTTGACTACTCCAAACGGTGGCATACTTTTGATCACTTTTACCATTGATCAACGTCAATACACGTTGCTCCCAAAACCTCTTCGCATACGGATCTGTTGATAACATTTGCCCTGGAGTAAGATCAACAACTTCCTCAAAACCAATAATGTAGGCGTCTGCCATCCCCGCTATGCCAGAACGTTCTGGGAAAATCCACTCATCGATACTGTCATTAGAAGTTTTACCGCTAATATTAAAGGTCCCACAGAATATACTTATGTTTCTCTCATAAGTAAAGTTGGTCTTCAATTGTTTTAAATAACGAGAAATATAGAAATGTAGCGGGTCATATAGCTTCATTTTAGAATCAAACAATAAGGAATAAATCTTAAGGTATTTGCTTGGATTCTTAGAATTCTTGGAAAAGATCCTGTCCATCCAGAACGTATTCTCAGACCATAATTTATCATGAGTCTCGATGAATGGGGATGTAAGATCAAATTTGTTAAGTTCTTTTGTAGCAAGCTCAATAATATCTTTACTCACAATCTTTTCTACCAACATCTGTTTTTCAACAGAATCAAACGCGCTGATTCTTAAAACACCTGTCTGTTTCCCAAAGTATACACCCCTTTCAATATCATATGCAAATGCACCTAACTCAAATAGATCCTCCTTCAGCAGATACAACAACTTATGTGGGGTCTTTGAAAGAGTACTTGAACCACATTCCAGATTTGTCATCTTTATACCTCTTTTATCTGCACATTGCTTATACACACTTGCTAGTGATTCTTGTGTTTCACTTCTCGGTTTAACAATATTGACAATAGTAATAATACCATATTTCGATTCTAGGTTATCAAAATGTCGATCGAACGATGTTTGCGTATGCTCTGCATCCTTTGTTATCTTAGCCTTACGACCATATAATATCTGCTTATCAACAGATTCCCAGTATAATGGAATATTGGCACAAATTTGGGTGTATGAAAAGATGAAGTTCGTAGTAGTTACAACAATCTCTGTCTCAACAAAGTTAGAAACTTTTCCATCCTCACTAAGACCATCTGCACTCAAACAATGCTGCTTACTCTCGGTTGATATTCGGGATATAAGAGTGATCGATGATGTATTAATAGAATCTTCAATCAATATTGTTTTGCAAAACCCTCGAATGACAAATGTTAACATCGAAGAACTATCAAATGCCTGTCTTTCGTCCCCTGGAAGTCGGTTTCGCCACGTGATAATCTCTGATGTCAGTGGTGTGTTCCAGATGAATGCAGAGTCTTGATTATCAATTGCATATTCTAAATTATGAACTACAGTATGGTTTTTTACGTTATTCGACATATCAAAATCCTTGGAGAAGTAAAAAGACCCATCTCCAAAGAGTTTCTTGAGAGAGCCACATGGGTGCTCATGTACCATCCTATCATATGCCTGTTCCGATCGATCAGCATACCACGAATCAAACACATTAGAATCTAAACTGTAAAAGTCGACATCCAAGACCTTGTATATATTTTCTGAAGGAATAACATGTGATTTACTTAATGTCCATCTAGGGAAACCAACATTTTGCACGCCTGTAATTACACCGATGTAGGCTGAATTGTGCACCGTTACTATACCTAATAATCCACTAAAAATCCCAAATGTAACTTCATAGTATTTAGAGTCGTCTAGAAGTTCCTCCTTTGTAATTGTATTAATGATAACTGTGGGTGGTCTTCCATATTGTTGTGCTTTGTGACCAGAAGGAGCTTGATATCTCTTGAATGAAAGGTTATAATCCTTGTATGATAAGACAATGGAACGAGGATTTCTTCCAATATATATTCTGAAATCCGACATTTTAAGGTACCTATCTATCTAGTATCCTTTGAATTCATAGTTTACTTGCCTTACCTTATGTATATCTAGTTGTATCTACAACTTTTATAAATACATCATCGGAAACTCGGCCCCATTTCTGTAAACATTATATGCGAAACAAATATTCTCTAAAGACCACTTTAAACGAGTGCCCTAGAAAATTAGAAATAAATACAAATTAAACAAAAGAATGATCATAGAAGTTTAAATGGTAGAATAAATAGAACTTTAAGATATACATATCTATTTGAGCAAGATGTAGTAAAATCTACGTATTCATAGTTCATTACAGTGCGATTGGAACCGTTACTCATTATTCATTATTCTTTCCTAAAATTTTTATAAATATTAACATTTTGGAGGAGGATTCTTCCACTTACCGTAGCAATGTCTCGTCGTGACTACATTATCTTTCAGCAGTAAATGAGGTTTACATTTTTGACACAACGTTTTATATAATTCCCATTAAATTATTCTTTTCCATATGCGCATTATGTGTCTTCTAAGATTAGAACTGTCAAAAATAGATTAATATATGTATATTCCATTATTCATTTTTCGTTTAAGTCGTTCTTTTAACCAACCAACAATGTAAGTTGTCAAACTACTTAAAAGTACATACATGAGAGCTATGTATGTGGGCTTTAGAAGGTACTTACTAATATTAATCAAGTGGGAAGATTTGTAAGAAAATTGTACAAGAAACCAACTACAATTAAATTATACAGCTTTTAATCACATGATATTTATAATAAAAATATATTATTATATTATAATTCTATTTTGTTATTTGTGTACGCTTTCCGAAATATTAAAAATAAAATATAAAATATTTTTTTTAGTTTTACTTTTTTAGATACTCCATTTTGTTTTCTCTCCATTTGACTTTTTTGATCTATGTTTTTGTGTGTGGATAGGACGCAGTAGTTTTACATTGCATAATAAGATTAATTATTCAAAGGTTGTACGATGGTGACATGCACGACGCCTGATACAATTAACTTTAGATGGTCAATAACATATTACGCTATTTCTTTTCCTATAATAGTTATGTAATTATTGGAAACTGATATCCCTAATTTACGTTGGACCGTACCTCTTGTAAATGGTTTCTCATCAGTAAAAGAAAGCAAGTTGATAGGAACTAAGTTCTGCTTTTATAATTACAGACATTGCACGAATAGGATAATAAAGTCTAGTTACCAATGTCTCAGATATGTCATGTATATACTTGTAAATTCAGTTTATATATTTGAGAAGCATTGAAATGCTTCTTTTACATTACCTTTCTTTTAACGTCTCAACTTCGCTCATATGTGCAATAACATACACGGGACTAATATTACCTGTTTATTAAAGATATACAAAAAAATATTACATTTATGCATGAAGGAGTTAGAAATAATAAATATCCTAAAAAGAAAGACCCAGATTGTTTAAAATTTTATTTAATGTGTCTGTATCCTTCTGGTAATCTAATAACCCTAAGCTTTGCAAAAATTCTCTGTCATCCGCATCGCTCTCTAGTAAACTTAAATCATCAGCTTCGAGATCATATTTACCCAAAAGGTAAAACCGTATATCAGCCACTAATTCAATAGTATCTGTCTCCTCTCTGCTTGATATACGTTGAGAACTCTCCAGGATTATCCTTCTCAATTCTTCAGATAGTTTTAGTTCTTCTATGTGTTGTGCTATGTATTTGGCAGAGAATTGTTCCAACCTCACCACACCAGTTTCCCATCCCAAATGTAAAACATCAAAAACATTCTTCGAGAGTGTGCCTTCTGATGACTGCGTAATGACAGCAGCTGCGATAGTTTTTAACCTATCCGCCATAATATAATCAGCCAATCTAATGATGTCAAAAGCATATTTGGGGTCAAAATCAGAGCTATCGTAATAGAGATAATTAATGACAGCTTCCGCTACACCAAAATCACAGATAGGAAGTTCTACAAATAACATGTGTGAATCTTCTACATCAGTTCTAGAGGCGTATTTTGTCGTCATGTATGTTTTATTTTCTTGAAATTTTTTGCTTATGATGTCCTTAAAGAAGTCTGCTCTTGACAACATGGCAATATGACAAGGGTATATTCTCCGTGAACCAACAGAATTTTCTACTGTCAAGTAAATATCTGGGAATGGAACACAACTCCGTGGGTCTGGAATGGAAATAGAATCGCGTGCATCATTGTCAATATTTATATGTCTATCGATAATATGATCCTGAACAAACTTTTTCAGCTGACTTCTTGCCAACTCAGTAAACTTATATTGATAAGTAACTATTAAGTTTGACTTTTCTACTGGGTCTGCCGTATGCCTGAACTTATTTAAAAACTCCGATAATGAGTCCAACTGAAAATAATTTGCGAATTTAATTAACTCTGGGAAATCAGTAGATGGTGTTCCATGCAGTATCGGAACCAAATAAATAAATTCTATTAAGGTACCAAGTACCTCTATAGATACACCAGAAAACATCTCATTCAGTTCACTTGGTGAAGAGTTGTGTAAAGCTGAACTCCTGGCAAATATCATAAATTTGTGGGCAAAGACTACGCTATTCACATCTTTACAATTGATACGTATATCACATGTATCATATCTGTAGTCCGTATATTTTAATAAAGATGATATGTGTGCAGCGAATGGCTGATTTGAATCGAATTTCTTTGAAATATCATAACTCACAAGCATATTCCTAATATCATCAGTAAGAGCACCATATACGCAACGGGCACCTTCATGTCTATCTCTATCACATATAGCTCCTCTTTCTAACAAAAGCTTGACCACATCTATATGGCCACATAAACTTGCTAAAAATAGGGGTGAATTGTCGAATTTGTCCACCTGGTTAATGTTAATCCCAGTTGATATAAGTCGATCAGCATTTTCGACATCCCCTGTACGACAGGCGTAACATAGATCATTAAAATCACCCTTAAGGAAAGAACTGACTTCTTTATCCTCACCCATTCTTCGTTCGCTGGTATGTTAATAAATAGAAATGTATGTATTGGTTGGTGCTCTTTGTATACTATAATTTATTGATAAATGTTATAATTATTTTTCAGTGTTGTGGGGATCTTACGGAAGCCTGCTTATATAAGAAAATTTACTGGACATACATAATAATAAATTCATAAATATCAATCTATGCTAGAGATAAACAAAAATTCGTAATATTTGAAGTGTTCCGACTACCCTGATGTATTGCATATGACAAAGAGGTTGTCTAGCAATTCCAAATATTGCAGGGCGTGCTATATGTCACGAGTAAATTCGGGTTGTTAGGCAAATTATTTTATTATTGCAAATTTCCTACGGGAATATGACTCAGCTGAAATACTTTAGTATGTACTTGTACAGAAATAATACTGCCATCATTTGAACGATAGTTCTATGGAAGAAGATATTCTGATTATACTATCGTGAGTCACAACAATATGATACCATCCATTGTCTTCTTAGAATTGGTGTTCCTTCCAAGCTTTTTTATTAACTTACTTCCTTGTTGTTGTTGAAAACTTCTTATGAGAATGAATGTTCGTTCTCTTTTTGGCAACTGTAATAACTTTACGTCCGAACTCCGACTTGTTCAAAGCAAGGGCTCTTGTCATACTTTCTATTGTATCAAATTCAATATAAGCATGCGCAAGATCTCTATGGTGTGTGTCACTGACTACAGTAATTCTCTCTATAAATCCACATCCTCCAAAATGTTCCTCTATATTATCAGGAGCCACGTCTCTGTTTATGTTACTCACAAATATGGATCTTGTATCTGCCTCTGTTTGGATTCGTTTACGTTCCCCTTGTGTTATTGATGTAGAAACTTTTATACCATTGTTTTCTTCTAATAATCCAGGTTCTATCTTAAGGGACATATTTTACAAGTAGTACTTTGAAAGTTAAGATGGCCGGAAGATAGTTTGTTGAACACAGCCCAGAAAAATGTTCTTCAAGTTTCACTAACGATAGTATGTTTCAGTTTTACCTATTATAAAGACCCTTCCCCTTTAGAACTGTCATACTAAAATATATTTGCAATATCCAAACTCAGGTTACATAAAGTAAAGTTCATTAAACTTCCTGATGATGTATGTGAATTAGGAACTACCGTTAAATACAGGTATGTACTACGGTAGTTTCTTAGCACAAATCATTTCGGTCTCCGATCGGTGAACCGAGGAAAAAAAAATTTTCATTATTATTCAAATTGAAACAATTCTCTTTGCAATGCTCATCGCAAGTAAATTAAACATGATATATAACATTTATATATATAAAATAACATTGTTTTGGTATTGATAGTGATATTTAAGGTGAAGAGTAATATCTAAGATAAAATAAACCACAGTATCTGTGTTATAATTCTGTTTCAAAATGGTTTCCGTCAGAAAGAGAAAGATGAACAGATCTTCCGTTGGGAAGAACACCAGGAGAGTGAAGGATAAGAGAAGAAAGATCAATATCAAGTCTAATCCTATCATTGCTGCTAATTGGGATTACTCATTGACAATGAAACAAAACTATAAAAATCTGGGTTTGAGGGCGAAATTGCAAGCTCCAGCAGGTGGTCAAGAAGTTGATTACAGCCAAATTAAAGAAAAAATTCCAGCATCATCTACAGTTGAAGATGGTAGTGATGAAGATGACGACTTGAATGAAGATGAAAGTGAAGATGAACAAGAGCATGATGATGATAAGTCAGATGAAGAGTTTGATGAGAATAAGATTCCAGAAGGTGAAGCCAGAATACAGCGTGATTCTGAAGGTAACATTGTCAAGGTTGTATATGGTAAATTGAAGAGATTTGATATTGATGAAGATATAGAAGTCTTGAGAAAACATGCAGCAGAAGAAGAAGAAGAAAATAAGACGGATGTTGTGAGAGAATTAGAACGTTATGCTGCGAGACCTGAGGTGACTGATATCAGAATTCAAAGTGAGAGAGAAGAAGCTTGGTTAGAGAGATTGTACAAGAAGCATGGTGATAATTATAAGAAGATGTTTTTTGATAAAAAATTGAATATTTATCAACAGTCTATTGGTGATATAAAGAAAAGAATGAATATATGGAAGAAGAACCATAATATTGAAGAAAATAACTAAATGAGGTATATACACATATAATAAATTTGTTTTAAAATTTGATATATGTTCTTATTTGCATAGTATGTCTGTCATATAACTACATAATTTTCACATGTACACTAATAATAATATGAAATATAAATAGATCAATAATAAAAATCACTATATATTTTTATTGCCTAAAAACAATCCGAGGAAGAATCATAGAACGTTCAATCACAATTAAAATTAAGGAAATTTATATAAATATAAGAGTATTCCAAGGATCAGGAATTCTTTATTACTTTTTTCTTTCTTTCTGTCTTTCATTTACCTAATTTGGTTCAACAAAAGCTCTGTAGGAAGTAAAAGTACTGTCAGTTGTTTCTAAATCAACTGGAGTGTTAGCAGCAACAAAGAAGACAAACCCAGTGTTTGCATCTAGCTTAACGTCACCGGTGCTGATTTTACCATTACCCTTTGTAATAATAATAACACTTGGACCATCAACACCTTCGAAATGTCTCTTACCGGTAGAAGTCTTGAAAGTGGTCTCTAGAACAGCAAATTCTTCAATTGGTGGATTATATAAAAGAGACTCACCGTTACCGCTAGATCTTGGGAACTTTTCGGCAACCATCTTTTGTTCGTCAACAGTACCATAGTTGTAAGTTAACATTTCGACCAAGTTTTTAACATCCTTGAATTTTGGTGTGAAACCAGCTCTGACAACGTTATCAGAGGCAGCCATACATTCAATGATATCACCACTAATGTAAGCGTGTGGGTCCTTGGCTCTTAAGAAAAGACCTTCACCAGCATTTAATCTACAGTGGTTCAACAATAGACCACCACAGAATAAACCAATATCATCAGGGAATTGTTTATTCAATCTGATTAATAAATCTGGTAAATCTGGTTTGTTGAAATCAGCTGGACTGTCATGAGCTCTCTTGATCAAAGCACGAGCGTTTTGTACTATTTGATCTTCAGGAGCATTCATAACTTTACTGAAGACAGATTGTAAAAGTTTTCTATTGGCTTCATCATCAGCACTACCAACAGTGACATTTTCTTTGAAATTATTAATGAAATGGTCAGCAATTTCATTACCAACAATGTTTCTAAATTCTGGGATACGTTTCAATTCATCAGCAATTTCACCTAATGGTTTAAAGCCACAGAAACCTTCAAAATCGGTAACAGCAATAGCCATTTCTGGTTTATGGTTAGCATCTGGATAATTCTTTGGATCCTGAGCATGTAAGATCTTACCAAGAGCTTTATCTGGGTGAGCTTGAATGGATAACACTTTTTCAATAGACAAAACCTTGAATAAGAAAGGTAATTCATTCTTAGCTTGGAATTTATTGATAATATCGTTACCTAGGGTTCCTTCTGGGTTCTTAGCAATGATATCATTTAATAATTCATTAGAATCAGCATTCTTAGATGGAGCCTTCAAATGAGTACCCATCCATAATTCAGCATATGGCTTAGCTTCATCAATCTTAACACTAGGGTCAGAAAGGGTAGCGTATTGAGCAACAGCAGACTTGGAACCAATCTTACCCCAGTCGTATTGTTGGGAAGCAGCAATTAATCTAAACAATTTGTCACTCATAGTAGCGTATGAAGTATATATGTAAATATATATAGAGAGGGTGGTATATATGGATATATATTTTTAATTAAAAAATTCAAGCAATTAAGTCTAGTCGTTACCTAATTTTCCTTACATTGTTTATATATTTTGTTTTCCTTATGATTTTCACTTTATTATATAAGATTTCTAACGTGTTTAGAAAAAAAGATCGAATTCCTCGCTGAATGAAAAAAAATCTCACTATTTTTAATTTTTTTAATTAAAATTGCTGAGAAAGTACCGTAGAGACTATTTTATTTAATAAGCACAAGAACTCGAACTACGTAAGACAACAACAATTAACAATTCAATGTTTCCTTCTTATTCTTATGACTTCTCCCAAAATATCATATGTAGTACGATCTATATATGTAGCTATATAAAGCAATAAGGTAACTTAACACTAGCAGTGATGGCCAATTGCGGGTGTTCCCCTTAACATTTCAAGTATTTTTTGCCTGGATTGCCCCACTATCATCAATGATTAGAACTAAGAAATCCATTAAATTAATGACGGCGAAACCAATGGTTCGTTCTGTGGGGAAGGACCATAAATTGTAGTAAATGGTAACATGGACAGATATGGCAACAATTATGAAGGTTTTGCGTTAATTTCAGTGAAGTTTTTTTTTAGTTTATGGTCATTAATACTGATTCGGAGCATATGTTCCCGCAAGAAGATGCCGTAGAAACTAAAAAAAAGTATTGACAATTTTGTTCATTCTTAGTATCGTTGATTCTATTTGGCACAACGAACTCAACAACAGAACAGACAGAGATCGTCACGTATATTCGTTATAACCTGCTACTTGCTATTTGTGTATATGTATATTGCAGAATCCATTTCTCCTTCCCCTCTTAGATGCTTCTAATTTGCGTCAATTGGGTCGGTTAGTACTTATATTTTTGTTTTGAAAGTGATTGTTAAGCATCTGTCACTCTAAAAGAGGTAGCATTCATTATAATTATCGTTAAGATTCAAATAAAAATACGATTTCCATTAGTTCAAAAAATCATTGTAGAAAATGTTCCTACCTCTGCAAATATCGGATATTTGTGATGTTCAATGAATTCTCTGAATCCTCTTTCTTTGTTTTACTAGTTTGATGCTTCGATGTACTAATTTTAGTATCATTCACTGTAATCTATAACGATTAAAATCAAGAGTCTTGTAAAATATATAATGGATCGGTATTTCTTTTGAAGATGTGTTTCTGAGATCAGAATCATGTTCTCAATAGTCTTGTATGAAAAAGTTTATAACTCCTACTAAACAGTAATTTTTAATGAATCTTGTATTGGTTGATTGAATTTTCCTATTCATACTATTATATAGTAATGACGGAAAGTCATATTAAATATTTGACGTATCTTATTTATACATTTTCGATAAACATGCAATTTTCTATAGTCGCATATAATAACTAGGTTTGACATATTCCAAATCAACACAATCCTCACCAAGATATATAAAAAAAATGCTAAAAATATTTTATAAATACTGATCTTGTGACTTAAATACCTGATGCTTATATACTTTTATCGACCTTAGTTGTAAATATGTAAGAGTTCCCATCAATCATCACATACCAAGGTGGATATTTGGTTTATCACTTTCAACTCTTTGATGATCTAGTGGGTTTGGTGCACTTTCATACACAGACATTATTGGAACTGTATTATCTTTAGTTAACTTCCCAGTAAAACTACCCCTAATTTCTAGGAAATACAATTTACAACAGTTGTCCTCATCATCAGACCAATTATCTTTGAAGAATAGAGTTATCGAATGACAATCATTAAATTTTGATTTTGGCATGTGAAATTCAATCATATTAGATTCATCTTGATCTACCACTTCAGTTGTTGTTGGATCAATCCCAACATCTTGTGGATATTCTATCTTATGATTAGTTTTAATACGGTTTGAATTTAATGTATTAAAATCAATATTAAAGTTTTTTTTCCAGTTTTTATATATTTGGATTGTCTTTGGTGCATCGAATTCTTGCGATAAATTTGGTTTATTACATCTTAAAATAATCGAATCAATTTTACAAACTCCAGTAAATGGTATATGAATGACCATTTGACAATCAGTGTCGGATTGTAACCAGGTATCAATGTTAAATTTATTATCCCTATTTTTAATAAACACTGAGGACTTATCAAGTATAGAAGACTGTCTTCCTTGAGACATGACTATACCATTTAACAATTTAATCTTAGTATTATCAATGTATGAGTAAAGGGATTGTTCTGAATTTGTTAGTGCTGGTGGTTCGTGGTCATGACCATGATCGTGACCGCGATGACTATGGTTGTGATTATGATGAATCCCTAGACTTTCGTCTTCACAATTATGCGACATGCCTATATATATTTTTGTTAACTTAAGTTTTAACTTAAACTTAATAATTAAAATTCCTGAATTCTTTAATATTTGATCATTAAAAGGTCAACTTATCCAACTATTGTTTGTTATCTCTATCTCATTGAAGGAATATTTCGATATACGTAAAAAAAAAGAAATTGAAATTAATTTGGTTGTTACATTAAAACGGCGCTTCAACGTAACAAATTAAATTCCAGTTTAAGTGATAGATTTTTAAAACCCCCTTTCATAAGAATAATCTCATCTAATAGGAAACAAAGTAAAAACACCAACTATTTTAACCCTTCTTACCTTTATTATTCTCAGCAAGAAAAATACATACCTATATTTTGAATATAAAGTATGAGTTTATTTGAGTGGGTCTTTGGAAAGAGTTTGACCCCCCAAGAAAGACTCAAGAAGAATCAAAGGGCTTTAGAAAGAACTCAACGTGAGTTAGAAAGAGAAAAGAGGAAGTTAGAAGCACAGGAGAAGAAACTGATACAGGATATTAAAAAAGCAGCAAAAAATAATCAAATTAATGCGGCAAAGATTAAAGCAAAGGATTTAGTCCGTACAAGAAGTTATGTATCCAAGTTCAATAACATGCAAACACAGTTACAAGCTATCTCTTTAAGAATTCAAGCTGTAAGAAGTAGTGATCAGATGAGTAATTCTATGCGTGAAGCTACGGTTCTTCTTGCAGGAATGAATAGATCTATGAATTTACCACAGTTACAAAAAATCTCTATGGAATTTGAAAAACAAAATGAATTAATGGATCAAAGACAAGAGTTTATTGATGAAGCTATTGATGGTGTTATGGAAGATGATGAATTTAATGAAGATGAAGAAGCTGATGAAATCGTTAATAAAGTCTTGGATGAGATTGGTGTTGATTTGAACACTGAATTAGCAAATGCACCAAATGGGCAGTTAGGATCAACCGTTGGTCTTGATGAGTCTAATAAGATATCTAACCAAAAATCATTATTAGCTGAAGGTGGAGCCCCAGGTGGAGGTCCATCTGATCCAGATAGTGATCTACAGGCTCGTTTAGATAGTTTAAAGAGGCAATGAAAATGATATTTTTCAAAAAAATTTGTATAGATATATATAGATACAGGTTTGTTGACCAAACTTCTAGTGAGGTACTTTACAAAATAATTCATAAAGGATATGTATAATAGTAATAACAATAATCATTAGATTTCGCAACATTTTATTCTATCATTTTTAAGCTGAATAAATATTTTTTTATAAATAATTTGAGATGAAATTAAATAATAAATCTTACAATATATCTGTCATTTATATAACTTTTTCTCTGACCAAATATTCGTAAATTATATTAGCACATTCTTCGACACTCTTCAAATCAGTTCTTAAATGCACTTCTGGAGATTCTGGAGCTTCATAAGGAGCAGAAATACCAGTAAAATCCTTGATAATACCTTCCCTAGCCTTCTTGTATAAACCCTTAGGGTCTCTTTGTTCGGCTATTTCAATTGGTACATCAACAAATACTTCGATGAACTTTAAGCCAGCTTCTTTATGAAGTTCTCTTGCTTTATCTCTGTCCACTCTGTAAGGGGAGATAAATGATGTAATAGAGATAGTACAAGAATCGGCAAATAATTTAGAGACTTCACTGATCCTTCTAATGTTTTCGTTTCTGTCAGCTTCTGAGAAACCAAGATCTTTATTCAAACCAAATCTGATATTATCACCATCTAATCTGTAGGCAGCCAAGTTTTTTTGTAAAAGCAATTGTTCTAATGCACATGCAACAGTACTCTTACCTGATGCACTTAAACCTGTAAGCCAGATAGTACAACCATGTTGTTTTCTTAGAGTTTTACGTTCGTCGTAACTTAAATTTGGATGCCAGGTAATATTAGTAGCCATGATTTATATTTGTTTTTGAGAGTAAACTTTACTTTGATATTAATCAAAAAGAATGTATAATATAAAACAGAACAAGAACTTAAATAGAGAAACAATAGAGAATCTTCACAAAGGTCAACTTATTGATATCGCTCATCTCTCTCTCTCTATATATATACACTAATGAATGTCTTACAGCTTGGGCACGCCAATTACTTTCAATATGCTAACTGTGTAGTTGTGTGTAATATTCCAAACAGAAAGTAAAGGAACTAATCGTCACTTTCCATTCACCAACGAATGAATAGATAATTCAGTCATTCTTGTTCTAATCCACTGCCAATTTGTGTGGTGAACTCAATGATCCTCCCCTCTGACCATCAGAACAAATGACTTTTACTTCAACCTGAAAGAAAACGACGTAAAACAATTTAATTCAATGAGAAATTGAATAATGCCTTTTCAATGGCGAAGGATCACGTGCAATTGCACGTCTATCACGTGGCCGCGTGATTTTTTCAGATTAACCAGAGAATATATTTATTTAGAAGAAGAAGACACATTGAAGTCGCTCTTCTGAACGTTTGTAAACCATTTAGTTAATTTTTAAGTGTTTTTTATTTATTTATTTTTATTATAATCTTTTTACTAGTATATAAGTTCAAGAACTTTTATTTATTTTAATTTTCTTCTTCTGGTGGACCTTATTTATGGGGTAAGGAAATAGTTAAAAGTCGTAATTGTGCTGTTTTGTTTTCTTACACACTTGAAACAATTTGACTGGCATTTCTCAATATTTCAACCATTCTCTTACATTCTTTTCTTCTTTGAATGGTAATGTCGTTTTCTTTTGTTAGATCTTCAATATCTTGGTTACCATATAATTTCTCTAACAATACCTTTTGGATATCAGTCTTACTCTTTACAATTAACTTCAACATAATAGATTTTGGAATGATATCAGCAATGGTTCTCTTAACAATATTAAAGTAACTGTTGATCAATAGCTTAATAATCTCGGTTTCCATATTTTCTCTTTCAGTCATTTGACCTGTAGCTTTTAATACTGGTGGTGGAGACTCTAAAGCAGCTAATTTCTTCTTATTCTTACTGCTGAAAAAGCCACCAAAGAATCCAGATTTTTCGTCAACTGGTCCATTCATATTTTTATTACCTGAAGAATTAACAGGTTGGTTAGCTAAAGGTTTACCAGTCTTTGGATCTACAGCAACTTGTGGAGTTGGATGTAATTTCTCTTGAACCATAGCCATAGCCTGAGAACCCTTTAATAAATCTGGATGAGCTGTATTGATATAAGTTTGTTCAGCTTCAATGATGTCAACAACAAATTGATTAGTTGGAATCATGGATGTCTTTAAGAAATCAATGAATTGATTAGAAATGGCATCTCTCAAAGCTGGGTACCTGGAGTATTTTGTTTGACTAACAATTTGTTTTAACATACGTACTAATTCATCAAATACTAAATTAATCAAACGGACAGCAGGTTCTTCAAATCTCTTAATTTGTTGTTTAACTAATACTTCAAAGGCTTCAGTACCAACAAACAATGATGGAGCTGAACCAGAACTATTATACATGATTGTTCTAATATCAGAATCCTTAATCTGATCAAATGGATCCAAGGAATCAACACCGTTCTTAAAGACTTCATGGAATACAAAAGAAATTCTAGCACCACCAGATAATTCTTGACTTGATATTTCTTTAGCTTCACCATCAAGGATACCATTATATTCGTTAGAAAAATCAGTAATCATACTTAATACAACAGAACTAGCGGAATCCATAGTCTCTGGACCTAAATTCATTAATTCTTGTTGATATTTCTTTAAAGTAGCTTCAATTTTACCTTTAATATCTGGTAAAGTTTGTCTAATATGATGTAAAAGAATAGAATTCAATTTTTTAGCTAAATATGGGGTACCACAATATTGAGCTTTAGAACTATAAGAAGAATGACTCTCAAAAAAATCTTTTTCATCTTTTAAAGCATCTCTAATTGTCTTCTTATGTTCAATATCTTTTTGACCACGGTTAATGACAGGAATATAACCATATCTTAAAGGAATGACTCTACCAGCCAAGATATCAATAACATCGGTACCTTGATCCATCAAATCAACTTTAGTTAGAACACCAATGGTTCTTGTACCTTCTGGATCAACTTCTCTAGCAAGTTTCAAACCGTCACTATTGGCTAAATCTGTGTTAGCAGCATTAACTGATAAAATGATAGCATTTGGTTTAGAAATATATTTCAATAACATATCCTTGATTTGTTTTTCAATATCGGCAGGTTGGTCACCGACAGGAACTTTAGTTAAACCTGGTAAATCAACTAAAGTTAAAGTTAAAACATGTGGAGAATAAATTCTTAAATTAATTGGAACGGGAGAGATACCAGAGTTAGCACCAGTGACCTTATCTGTTTCCTTAACAATTTCTTGTCTAATTTCATCAAAATTATAAAATTTCTTACCAGGTAAATGTAAAAATTCACCCCATTCTTCTTTATTATCTTCAGATTGACCATTTAGATGTCCAATATCCTTTTTATTATCAGTTTTCTTATCACCTGAGTTATCACTGATATCAAGATCTAATAATTCATTGGAGACTGATCCGGTTGAATCCTTACCCTTAGCAGTAGGACCAGAACCATGAGTTCTTCTGTTAATCAGTTGTAGCACTAGAGGTCTCCTAGTGACAATACCAGTACCTCTAGGTAGAAAATCTCTTCCAACAATATTTTCCAGGACAGACGATTTACCAGAAGATTGCGAACCTACCACTGTAATCTGTGGTAAATCGATTGGCGATTGTGAGCCACCACCCAATGGCGCCAAAGCGTCTTGTAACTTGTTGATAGTAGAGATCAAATGTTCATCCATTGTGTTTCTGACTGATATAGTAGTATGCTCTCTTTTTAAAAAAAAAATGAAAACGGCTTGTGTTCTTGTGAAAATTTAGTAGAGGTTAACTTATTTACCAAATCCACTTTTAGTATTCTATATATATATCTTTTATTTATTGTTGAATGTAACCAAATCCATTCCAGTCGAAGTTTGATCAAAATAGGGAAATTTCGAGAGTCGAATTTCTCAATTCATTGTTTAGGAGGCGCAACTTTCTGCGGGCAAAAAATAGTTGGTGATTTATTCAAAAACGGTCACTGTGTACGATATATGTTTCAACACAAAAGAATTAAAAACAATTTACTAGCTAATACAAGCACTATGAGGAAAGTTATAACGTTGATGTATAAATCCAGTCTAGTTGTATAATGCACGATGTAAGTCTCTCTCTCTCTCTCTCTCTCTCTCTCTCTCTCTTTTTAAGAAATCTTGTCTATTTCTGTCTTTACTAGTTTCGCCGACACAATTTCCCTCTCTGTTCTTCACCACAAGTTAAATTAAATAATAAATCCTTTAAAGTAAGACAATTAAAATAGAGAGTACATACAGTTAAAGGAAAGAAAGGGACAAATTTGAAACGTTTTCATCAGTGAGAGAGAGGAGGTATATAATACCAGATTAGAGCTTGTGTGAGACTATACATTATCAAAGGGACAATTTTCTAGTATTCACTGTTTTTGGCTCTTTTTTTTTGCCCTGAGAAATACAAACAGATAAAATCAATGAATTACCAAAAAGTTTACGGTATCACAGGTCCTGTCTCTGTAGCAGGTCCAACAGCTCCAGAGAATAAACTTAATGATGCATTGATTCAGGAGTTGAAGAAAGAAGGTTCCTTTGAATCAGAAGCTGATACTGCCAAGAGAGTACAGATTTTAAAGACATTACAAGAATTAGCTCAAAAATTTGTGTATCAAGTCTCTAAGAATAAAAATATGTCCGATGGTATGGCTAAGGATGCAGGTGGTAAGATTTTCACTTTTGGTTCTTATAAACTAGGTGTACATGGCCCAGGTAGTGATATTGATACATTGGTTGTAGTTCCAAAACATGTATTGAGAGAAGATTTTTTTACAGTATTCGATACTCTATTAAGAGAAAGACCAGAATTAGATGAAATTGCTCCGGTTCCTGATGCATTTGTTCCAGTTATTAAGATTAAATTTAGTGGTATTTCAATTGATTTATTATGTGCAAGACTTGATGTGGCTCAAGTACCTGTAACATTAACCTTAAGTGATAAAAACTTATTAAGAAACTTAGATGAGAAAGATTTAAGAGCTCTTAATGGTACAAGAGTCACTGATGAAATTTTAGAACTAGTACCAAAGACTAGTGTATTTAGAATTGCCTTGAGGGCTGTTAAAATATGGGCGAATAGACGTGGTATATATGGTAACGTCTTTGGGTTCCCTGGTGGTGTTGCATGGGCTATGTTAGTCGCTAGAATTTGTCAATTATATCCTAATGCATGTTCTGCTGTGATATTAAACAGATTCTTTAAGATTTATTCAGAATGGAAATGGCCACAACCTGTAGTGTTGAAACCTATTGAGGATGGTCCTTTACAAGTTCGTGTTTGGAATCCAAAGATTTATGCACAGGATAGATCTCATAGAATGCCAGTAATTACACCAGCTTATCCTTCTATGTGTGCTACTCATAATATTTCTGAATCTACTAAGAAAGTTATATTGGGAGAATTCGATAGAGGTATTAAAATAACTAATGATATTTTTTCAAATAAAAAAAATTGGAGTGATTTATTTGATAAACATGACTTTTTCCATAAATATAAGTTTTATTTGACTGTAGCAGTAACTACAAAGGGTGATGATGAACAACATTTGAAATGGACTGGTCTTGTAGAAAGTAAATTGAGATTATTAATATTGAAACTTGAGGCTCTTCCAGGAATTAATGTTGCTCATCCTTTCCCAGCATTATTTGGTACAACTTACATTTATAACGATAATAAAGATGTAGAAAGTATTTTTGAAAATTATGGATCTCATAGAACAGAAAATAAATTACAAAATCTTGTCAAGATAACGGATGAAAATAAAGAAGATGAATCCATAAAGGATAAACCTACAATGTACTTAACTACAATGTACATTGGTTTAGATGTTAACGTTGAAAATAAAAGGGAAAAAGTCGATATACATGTACCATGTGCTGAGTATTTTAACCTTTGTCGTAATTTTAATGAAGAATTTCAAGATAATGATGTCTTTTCCTTAATAATTAGATATGTTAAATTACACGACCTTCCAAATGAGGTATATGATGAAGATGAGGCAAGACCAATAAAGAAAAAGAGAAGTAAAAGGACAAAGGATAATGAAGAAGATAGTGGTACAAAAAGGCCAAAATCGGATGCAGGTTCGATAGAATCATCATCAACAACTGCGATCGGTCAACCCGCGGCAGCTTAATTTATGTTATACGAACATTAGCCACACCTCAAGATGACATTTTCTGGCAATTGAATTTGTGAATGCAGATGTTTTGTATAGATATGTACATATGTAATTATGTATAAATGCAATTTTTCATAATCATTGAATATAGGGTAATAGTACAGACATGTTAATCAGATGATACAGTAAGTTCACTCAATCTAGTGAGAGAACCAAATCAAATGGTTTTTAAAAACCTTTTTTTCCATCCATAATGAAGAACCTGATTAGAAATAGTTAAATCGTCCATTTTCGATAATGGAACAATTGGGTTCATATTTTTATAATTGATAATACCTTGTTGATCCTCAAATTTTGATATTTGACCCAACCAACATTTTCTTATATGCTCATCGAGACTTATCTTTGATGAATTAATAATTCTAGAAAGACATACAAACACTGTCCAATCTTTTACCTGTAACAAGTCGATATAACAAACAAGTTCATCGACAAGAGATTCAATATCGAGATTCAGTACCGCTGAAATTGGGGGCATTAAGTTAATACTTGTTTTGAGATTTTTATTCGTTTGATATCTCGTTTGTAGAAACGTATAATTATTAAAATTAAGTTTGTTATCCTCCTGT
The DNA here is from genome assembly GCA_030571355.1 of Maudiozyma serrabonitensis. Lineage (NCBI taxonomy): Eukaryota > Fungi > Ascomycota > Saccharomycetes > Saccharomycetales > Saccharomycetaceae > Maudiozyma > Maudiozyma serrabonitensis. Next base: position 140,719 of record JAJLXS010000007.1, on the reverse strand, counting down.
TGTTGAGATACTATATACCCTAATGTATCCCAACTCGAACAGTCAGAGACATGCTTAAAACAGAATTCTTTTGTCATCTCCAATAAATCTGTTTTCACCTTTAGGGAAGGTATGATATCAAAAAACCATCGAACGGTATTCCAACAATAATAGTTGCATTTATGCAATTCTGCAGAGTTCTTAAAGGTAGGTATCCATTTCTTTAATAGAGTGTCATCTGAAATTGTGGTATACTGTTTGAATAATATATATAATTTTCGATACCAATACCACATAGATGATGATTTATTCAATGAATTCCGTGCCGATGTTAACAGACTCTGGGTAACTAATAGTTCCTTCATCAAAAAATCTATTCTATCAGGGGATTGCCATAATAACTTCAGCACACAATCTTCATGCAAATTGAGAAGTGTCTTGTTCTCAGGCGTTGTCATTAAATAACCTACGGTTATATAGTAAATATCCCAGTTAATAGGACGATCAATCGAACTACTTACATATTTGTTAAAGTGATTATGAGCCTCTGCAAATATTTTTAGATAAGTACTTTTGAAACAGACCAATTCAACCTTTTGACTCTGGATATCCTCATTGATAAAGAATGATTGACCTTCAAATCCTGGTTGATCTGGAGAAAATTCCAGTTTAAACGATTGGAAGTCCCCCCATTTTGTTAAGTACTCATAGAGATTTTGACAATAAGGTAAACTTGGCCCATCCATTTGATCCCTTCACTCTTTTCGAACTTATATAATGTGAGATTCCTCAAATTTTAGCATATGTATTAATATATGATATCTGCTGGTTAGCTTGGCAGAATGAAAAAAAAAAAATTATATATAATAAAACTGAAATATTTATAAATCGCATGATTAAGTTATGAATACAAACATTTTATAGCTGTTAAGGGAATAGTAAAGCGAGATATCAACATACAAGTCGCACATATTACAAGAAGCTAATGTTATGTCGGTTTGCATGAAGGCAGCTATATTAATCGACTGTTAGATTCTGCACCAATTCCTGTAATATACCAATGTTTTCAGATGATCCGTTAATGCCCTTCAGCTTGCTCCCTCCATTTTGGTATGAATCCTTGCACTCACTTTTGATTTTGATACTACCTTTTGAAGCATTGGTGTTATCTCCAAAGAACTGCACCTTTGAAAACAGCATTATAGTTCCCACTGTGAGAATAGAAAATATAATTGCTTTTGGAATATGTTTATCACCATATGCTAGGGGCGCAAAGGAAGCAAGTGGGATCAATATATTGGAGTTGTTGCTTACATTTGTTGATTTAATTGAGGAAGCATCAAGATTTGAAGCTTCTGTGGTGTAGCCAACCTTATCTCTTTTGTGATTACTGTTAGAAATCTTTGAATCTTCTTGTGCTTCTTGCGTGTCCTCGATTACCTCCTTTTTTATTCCCTTTTTATATCTGTCCCCCTCATCAGTTGAGTTGAATATTTTAAACTTAAAACCATTATGTGGTTGTGATCCAGCAAACATGGGGTTTCCAAAAACAGCAGCTGGTGGAGTGGTTGTAACTGTAACGGTAGCAGTCGTAGTAAATGTCGTAGTGGACAGTAATGTAACAGTGCTAACTCTTGGGACCCATATCTTTTTTGTCTTTGTACTGGTAGTAGTTTTCGTTGTGGTGCTAGTAACGAGATCAGTTAAGGTGATTGTTTTGAATTTCTTTTTAAATTTAAATATTTTTTCAGTTGTTGTAGATACTGAAGTTTGGGTTTTAGTAGTAGTTTTAAATTTTGTCTCAGTTTCTGTCAAATAATCTGTATCATAATCTGTAATTGTTGTTTTTGCAATCTTGATCACTCTAGTTTTTTCATCAATTTCTGTTTCAGTGGTTGTAACAAAATCGTGTTTATATTTTATTTGAGTAGCGCCTGTATAGTACGATTCTGTGACAGTATCAAATATGTACTTATATTTTGTCTTCGTCTTTTCCTTTGTTTTTGTATCATACTCAGTTGCAGTTATATATGCTATAATTGTTTGAATGTGATGTACTGTCTCAGTTTTCGTAAAAGTTTTCGTGTCAGTGTCAGTAGTAGTTGCAGTTTCAGTCTCGGTTTCGGTCTCAGTTTCAATATCTACATCTCCTGGAGAAATAATCTTCTTTTTGGTGATTATGTCAGTCTCTGTTTCAGTCTCAGTTTCGGTTTCAGTCTCAGTTGAAATTCGTGTCGCAGTTTGTGTCGCAGTTGTTATAGAAGTAGTTGTTGCAGTTAAATTTGTAGTTTCTGTTGACGTCTTTGTTTTTAGCAAAAATATCGTTTTCCTTTTGGTTACTGTCGCTGTCATAACCTCTTTTTCAGTTTCAGTTTCAGTTTCAGTTTCTGTCTCAGTCTCAGTTTCCGTCTCAGTTTCAGTTTCAGTTTCAGTTTCAGTTTTAGTCATTTTGAATAATTTATGCACCTCAGGGTTATTATTCAATACACTCATATCGGTGTTGGTGACTGACTCGGTTTCATTCTGGAAACCTGTTGTTGATAATGATGATTCCTCAAAATATGTGGTTGTCTTAGATCCGTAGATTTCTGTCAAATGAAAACTTCTTTCAGAATTAGGAGTGGTACTAGTAGTAGTGGAATAATTAAATGCCAAGGTTCTTTCTACAGGCCAATATTTTGTGAAAGCATTAGTAGATCTTTCATTAGTAGTAATTGAGATCTTCTTGTTATCTTTAGTCTTTCTCCCCCATTGAGGTAAATATCTCTTCCCTCTGTTAAAACCTACTTTTATATTTTTTTGACTTTTTTGAAGAGTATATAACAATGAATCAATAAGGTGAGCCTTTTCTTTTTTAGATAATGCTCTACATTGTAATTGAGTTATTTCTTGTTGTAAACGAACAGCTTTGGTCTTTGAATCTTCATCTTCTTTTTGTAATAGTTGAGCAGGAGAAATATTTGGAAATGAATTAACTAAAGTTTGCAATTTAACTAAATGTTCTTGATTAATATTTAGATCGTTTAAACATTTTGTAGTCAATGCACTCATTGCACATTGAACACAATAACAATTATTAATCTTCTTGGGATTATTTTCTTCCAATACAACACATGAGCCACAGAAATCAAATTGGTTTTCTAATTCCCTGGAGATACACTCCTTCATTGTTTTGGTCTGTTACAAATAAATCGTCAGTAAAGATTGTTTAAGAAAATAATGTAATAACATATAAATAATTAATAACATACACTTTCAGTTAAGAACGGTGTTGTCGATTCTTTGTCGAACCCAGGACAAAATTCGTCTTTTTTTAACGTATTAACATCTTCACCAAATACAAAGGTTTGGTATTGATATATCAATAAAATTATTAATATCTTTAGATGATGCAGCATCATAGTTACTTGCGTGTTAATACTTGTAGTTTAGATTTCAAACAAATACTAATTTCAATTACGTTGAAGAAGTTATAATAAATGTTTAATACTTCGGTATATATAAATATATATATATGCAATTATTAATGTTTGACTTTTGTGTTGTCATTATTTAATAATTTATTTATTTATTTTTTTGATTTGAAAAAATTAATTATGTGACACTTTGACAAGTGGCGCTATACGATGAAAACGGTATTAATATACAGGTGAGTAAAAATATTCTGTTATATGTATTTATTTACATGGTATTTGAATATACAAATGGTATAAGGTCTTTGTCGACTAGTCAATGGGAAATATGAATATTTCAACAAAAATATTGTTTTTGGTTTGGTGTTTTTTACAAAAGAAACTTTTCATTCTACACTGTTATAATGTGACAACCTTGTCCTTGACCTTCTTTTAATATATTTCTTTATAGAAACACTATGATTGTTTTGCATTTTCTATGGCATCATTTGTAATCTTGTTTTCTATTTTATTAACTTCCTCAACAAGTGTCTTAAACTTTTGTCTCTTTTCCTTAGCTGGGATATCTGGAATGATATAAATATTTGGTGCTTTAAATGATGATTCATTCAAATGAATAGCGTTAGGTTCAGACTCTTTAAAGCGTAAAGATTTTCCAGAAACAAATTCACTAAGATAATAATCTTTGAATGAGTTTGGAGAGGTCAATACAGTAAATTGATAATCTGAAAGAATAAAACCAGATTTAGCTTGTAATAATTTAGCAAAATTAAATTTTTTTGTAATATCTGTAAATGATTCTGTTAATTTATCATTATTAGCCTCTTTCAGTTGTGTACCAAATGTTTCATTATAACTCTGAAGGATAATTGAATTCAATTTTGCCTCGGTAGATACTTTATCTATAGAGATCCATCTATTAAAGGGTACCGTATGAAGAGGGATATCATTCCTTTTTTTATCGAAAGTACCAATAAAATTCTCAGGTGTTAATTCCAAAGTATTTAAATTATCTTTCTTTTCAATTATATCCTTTCCTGCTTCAATATCGCTTATAACCTCCTTAGTACTCTTCACTTTAGTTTTCTCCTTCTTTTTATCTTTAAACCATGAGAAAAAATCGTTATTAACAGCTGACGATTGCAAGGATCTGGTAATAGTCCTAGAACCTTGACTAGTAGAGATATACAAGGATGACACACGAACTCCCGACTTTGAAAACAATCGAACACTAAGCATCACAAAGCTATATATATATATATTGTTTTGTTTTGTTTTCTTTGATTGAAATGCACAGAATGGTCACTTTAAAAAGATGTAAAAAGAATATAACTACGATAGTTTAAAATGAATCGTAGAAAACTATACTCGAGTTAAAACTAGTGCTTCTCTGTCTTTGTATTCTCTTATCTGTCAACCGTTTCCTAGTTGTGTATTGTCTACCCAAATTTTTCTTCTTCTTTACTTTAATTTCAATTATTTTATCTTCTCTCGCCTTTCATTTCAATTGTAATCTTTTTCTTTCCCTTTAAGTAAAGAAAGAAAAAAACTGAAATCAGAAGAGTAGATAGATAGACTGAGTCCAATGAGAGGAACTTTGGCAGTCGAAGATAGAACATTGAGAAATATTTAACCGGTAGTTCTAAGCTGATTTCTTATTGCTAGAAATATTTAATCTACATTTGTTGGGAGAAGTCTAATTAGAAACTGAGAGAGAACACAAACGTGCATAAAAACAGAAAGAATTGTAATATATACATATATATAAATTGTGAAAGATATCAAAAATGGGTTCAGTGTTAAGTTGTTGTAACAAAGGAAATCCTGAAGAAGAAGATTCTTTATTAAGAGCACAACAGGCGGGATATGGTTCCAATATCAATGAGGGAGATACTGATTCTTATACGGCGGAACAACAAAGGCTTCAGGATGAAGAACGTTTAGCACAAACCAGAGAAAATCAATTGAGAGATATTGTGAACTCTACAAACGATAAGATGATAGATATATCAATGATTACAAATAGTGGCATTGTGGTACAGAGTAATGATCTGACTGAGAATGTGAGAAAATTTGCAGATGAGAGGTCTGAGATGGGAGACAATAATGATAACTACTTAGCCCCTGTAAGTTCTAATCTAGCCGCTATCATGAGCAACAGTGCTAGTCTGCATAACAACCACAATAATAATAATAACCATACTACACAAAATAGTACACATAGTCGATTGCTGGACGATCAAATATTGGACGACATATCTCATACGGCAGGGACAAACCTCTCTGCATCAGCAAAAGTTGTTTTCACACTATTAGACACAAAAATTCAAATGATCAAAGAGGATAAGGATAGTTTGAAGGAGAAACATCAACATATAAAAAAATTGTTGGAAGAACAACTGAAAGTTGAGCCATTGGGTAGTCTGTTAATGACTTTCTAAGACTGAAATGCGTACCTTTTTTGGTCTTGTATATCATAATGTACGACATATATAGACTTTTTACGCGCAAAAAAAATAAAAATAACGAAAATATCATCAATCAATATAAGAAGATATTAAAATAAGTCAAAAACAAAACAAAAAAACAAACAAATTATTTGACAGAAGGACAAATTATTAAGAACCTTTTAATATAAAGTTTCCATCTGGAGAATTAATTTCTTTGAATTAAAGTGTAACCATATCAATTTCATCTTTCTGGTAAAGAAATAGAACCTCCGAAAAAATGCCTCCAAAGAAAAGAAAGATCGAGGAAGATTCTAACAATGAATCACCAAAATACGTCGCTGGTAAAGTGGCTAGACATGGAGCCAACCCTCCTATTGAGTATTCTGATCCTTTAAAGCCGGATTCTGAATTGTATAGAGATGATTGGTCCATTCCTAGGTTTAATTTATTTGTCACATACACGCTAGATCATTTGAGGGAAACATATTCAACAATTTTTAAAGATTTTATCAAATTGCCGAGTAGAAAATTCCATCCTCAATACTATTATAAGATTGATCAACCTATCTCCATTAATGAAATCAAGAACAGAGACTATGAATATGCAGATGGTACTAGGAATTTCCTATTAGATGTTGAATTGTTAGCCAAGAATTGTGCCTCTTATAACGAAGAAGATAGTTTAATAGTGAAAAATTCTTACCAAATGGTTAATTATATCCAGTTTGAAGCGTTGAAAGCTAAGAATGTGGAGAGAAATTATATTGTTAATGATACTATTAAAACTAGACTCCTTTCCCTTTTAGAAACAATAATTGAGGCAACAGCTAAAAAAATATGTGATACCATTCCTGATTTAAAGGCGAATTTACAAGATACTGAAAATGATGAATTTCATTTGAGTGAACCTTTCCTGGAGCTTGTTGATAAAGAAGAACTCCCCGAATATTATGAAGTTATTCATAGACCAACTGCACTGAACATAATAAAGAAAAACTTAGAAAATGATCAATATTCAAAAATTTATGATTTTATTACGGATGTAAATCTGGTATTCGATAATGCATTCGTGTTCAATAGTTCAACTTCTTTAATTTACCAATCAGCAAAAGCTCTTCTGGAATATTTCACCTTCATCTCTTCAAATATGTTCAATGAATTGAAAGATTTAAAAGATCGTGGTGAACTAGCACTAGATATTGAAAAAAATGAATATGAAAAATATTTAGGTGATCGTAAAATTGATGAGAGACATGTGGTTCATGAAGAATCTGAGGATGATTTTGATGATTTCAATCATGTAGAGGGATTAGGAAATGGTTATACACGTAATATATTAACTGAAGATTATTTACTTGGTCCGGAACATGTTGAATCTATGAGATCGAAATTTTCTGTTTCAAATCAAACATCAACTTCAAATGAAAAGATCAACAAACATGTAGAGACACCAAAATTTAATATTCTAAAATCATTGAAGAATGAATCTGTTTCGGAACAATTTAAAAAGGATAAGAAAATATATGAATTAGTGGAAGAAATATCAATTTTTTCATCAAAAGGCTTATATACTCAAGGTATAAATCCAATGCAAGGATCTAAACCTTCATGTACACAGAACTGGTTAGAATTTAATTTTATTGGTAAGAAATTAAATCAAAATGAAAATATATTCACCATTTCAGTTGATCCAATTCAAACTTTCTTAACAGTGGTGACTAAAGTTAGCAATTCAAATTTAAAGTCAACATTACAACTAAACAACGATACTATAAAACCTAGAGTGGAGAGTAAGAAGCATCAACCTACGATATCACAAAATGCCAACTCTGGTACTTCCTCAATGCGAGATGACAAAAATGAAAATTCTACACATTCAGAAATATGTACTGAAAACTTCGATATTCGTTTAAGTGAAGGACTAAATCTTTTGGAATTTAGTTGTGAAACTACTAAAACTGAGAACAGCGAAGTTGAAAATAAGAATCTTACGTCAAAAGAAACTATGAAGTTCTGGATAAATGTATTTCCATAATATCGAGAGATATGGATGGTGACAAAAGCAAAAATATAAATATAAATATTTAAAGTGTAATTTTAATAAAAAAAACTAAGTAATGATTTGGGAATAGAAGGAAAATAAAGCTCCTATCTTATTTTGTAACCTGTTCAGAACTAAAACAGCTCAGTTTTTCCTACCTTCATTATTCTATAATCTAACCACGTATATGTAGTACATAGGTATTAGACAGTTTGATGTCTTATATTTTTATTATTCATTTTAACATTTTAACAAATAATCGTGTCCAATTTTCTGAACACGATTGTTGAATGTAATTAAATACCCTTTCCTACCATGTTTTTGTTTGTTTTTTCAAATATGGCAGAAAAATTGTCTAATTCAGAATTACATCACAGTCTAGATAAATGATACAGATTTCTTAAAAAGAAATACTCCCCCCTACTTGAGTTGAATATTTGATTGCAATATGAATTGAGGAATTAAATTTGGTGTGATTTATAGAACACTATAGCTTCTGATTCGCAGAGGTGGGTAATCCTAAACTGAAGATTACTACTATACTATTCTTTAGATCACGGTATTCTATGTTAATTAGAATACTCTACATTTTTATTATTATAAGTTGTTGTTTATACAGTTATGTATCTTACTTCTTACTTACTTTTCTAATCTACAATAGAAGTTAACAACGGTAACTTCACTTATATTGGACTATTGACGTTGTTCAATTATATATTCATATATATATATTCAGCACCCATTATACTTAACTACTCGTCGTAGATAACCATCACTCTGGTTCTGTCATCTACTCTCGCGTCGGGTAACTATCTATCACATTTAGTAAAAATTAAAGTTCAAAAAAACGACCTCGGTGAGGATTGAACTCACGATCTTGCGATTAACAGTCGCACGCCTTAACCAGCTTGGCCACGAAGTCTTTTTTCTGGCTTATGTTGTAACCAGGTAAGGCTTATGTCGCTACCGATTTTCAATATTTGTGTGGTAGGATAACTCTAAGTCGTTCATCGGGTATCTACGTCCACGGAATAATATAAATATATTGGAAATTATATAACAGTGTGACACACAGTGATCTTCGTACAATGCGATATTGCTGTGAAAATTTTTGTATATAAAGGAACCTGTTTTCCAAATTATATAGAATTATATATCACACTTTCTCATCTCTCTCTGATAGGAGGAGGAGGAGCTCAGCTGCAAGCAACGGACTCATAGTCCTGAGCTGCAGTAAATATATATACTATTATTATTCTCTAATTTCCAGTTTTCCGACAAAAAATAACAAAGAACTTTTGTTATTTTCTAATCGCGATTTTTATAGCCATTGGTATAAATATCGAATGGTATGCTAAATGTCCAAAAATACTGCTATCGAAAGACCAACTTACGCATGTAATAATAATTGGAAGCTGTATGTTTGTACTGTTCTCATTGTTCTGTCTTCGAAAAGATTATAACACTATACAAATAGACTTAGAATTAAATATTCCTCAAATAAAAAAGGAATCGAAATTCTATAAATATTTTTGTAGAGGATCTGAGGCAGAGATTCCATAATCTCTTGATTCATAAGTTTCTAGCTTGCTAGTATTTTCAAATACGGACATATTTTTAATATGATAATTGATCGTTTATTTTAAATTATATAATCTACAAATTAAATAACTAGAATTATTTCAATTCACCTACATAGATGGCGGGTCATTTTCATTTTATGTTTTGTTGCTGGTCTTTGCAAATGTTTGTTTTTAATCCGATATTGCAAATTATCTCTTTGCAATATTTTTGGACTGAGTGTCACTATAAGTTACCCTTAGTTTCTGAAAACATTTACTGACAAAATGGAAGTTGACGAACCAAATGGAATAGAAAACATTGCCCCGGATTCTCTGCATGATGGCCCCCTCTCTCCTTCCAAATGTGTCATTTCGTGTAATGTAATTTACCCCTCTGCTTTTGAAATGACGTCATCGCGCATTTGAAAGTCCGTACTTTTGCGTGTCAAAATTTACATCATTTCCATATTGAGGACTGAACACCTCCTCTTCGTATCTTTGAGAGAAAGCTACTAGCAATCAGGATGCATTGTTAAATAATTTGTTATATCAGTACTTAAGTACCATCATATGATGTTACTTGGTACAGGGCACTATATATACCCGTTGTATTGGAGGTAAAATCGACTACTTGTAAATAGAAGGAAAACTCATAGCACTTGTTTATTTTATATTTCTTTCTTACCATCCTGATTATATTACAATTTTTACAAACCATTATATAAACATTACCTTAATAATTATTTTTTGTCAATTCGTTTCTTCAATTTAAATTACTTGATTAGTTGTTGTTCTTCTTAATCACTTCTAAATCCCCGCAATAACACGACTTGAAAAATGGATTTAGTCCATAAAAATGATAAAATCATTCTAGATGGAACTAATTTCAAATCGAAACCATTGTTTTCTTCACTTGGACATAGCCTGTTTGGTGTTGCTGTTACTGAGCTCATGGAAAAATATGGCAAATTGAAATTTAATGGGGTACCAATAGAGGGCAAAGAACGATTATATTACAAGAATGAAAATGGGTATGGACCTTCTGTAATACCAGTACCAATTCCGTTACAACCATTCTATGTGCCCCTCTTTAATACTGTTTTATTGGTAGTTGGAAGTGATAAGAGTAATACCTTTGTCCTCACCTCCCCTATAAAAAAAAAAAAGAAAGTATTTAGCATAGAAGCAGAAGACCCAATAGGATATGGAACCTCTGAACTATTTCTAAAATATTTAGAGGAGAAGGTTAAATTTACACCACTAAATTACGAAGCTAGATCTATGCACCTGGATGATGATTGGCATAAAACAATAAAATTACGGAAGCGCGGTAAGGAAGTTCAATTATATGTTGTTCCAAAACCATTGGAATATTTCCCGATGGTCTTCATTAATTGTTCCAAACATAACCTAAAACACATTTATGACAATATTACATCCCTTTTAAGAGCTAGTAATGAGCCACAGCTTTATACTCCCAATGCTTTTAATGAGGCTCTTCTTAGGCCATTAGTATTCAATATTGTTGGAGATAAGCTTTTGTACAGACAGCGTTTACCCAATATTGACGTGACCGACGACGAATATCATACTCGTAGGAACGAGTTTTTATATTACATTAGAAGAAATCTTGTATCAGATTGTAGATGTCGTTCAAACACTGAGCTCATCCCAGCAGATCCACCAAGGCAAGAATATTCTTGGACTTGGGCAGATATACATCATAACAGGCATTATTTATATTGTTACGTTGGGAAGATGTATGCTAGCTCTTATGATGTTCAAAAGGCTAGCCTGCCACGTTACACAAAATTCCATAACAAATGTAATTGTGATCTCAAATCAGAAGATATAGAAGGAAAAGCAGTGGAAAGTTGAATGACATAAAGAATACAAGAGATTCAGAAAGATAAAGTAACGTTCAACTACCTCTTAATTTTTTTTAATATCGTTGTGGAATATTCATACAATAACAGAATGAAATGTTGACAAGGAAGGTACAGCAAGGTATCACGACCAATGCAGTTAGTATAGATATATATTTTGAAATTCTTATTGTTGATGAAAATATTGTAAAGAAATTTTATTATCTATTCGTATATAGTATTACGTGTATTTATTTATGTTTTTTTATTTTGTTTAGTTGATTTATATCCAAGTCCGAAGGACAGTCCATCTCTCCATAGGCGGAAAAAGATGAACAAAAAAAAGATACTACTGTGGATGGCTACCACAATAGCAAATTTTTGGCTCAACTTTTCCGTTTCAGGAAAACGGAAGTGCCATCCAACGGTTGCTACAACTGCAACAATGATGACTGCTACCAAACCATAGAAGGCTTTTGTTATTATATAAAAGGAACGAAAAGTTTTAGTTCTATTATTTTCTTGTTGCTCTTTGAGGTCATTTAACGAAATGAGTAGTTCTTGTATTTTTTGTTCCGTGTCTCTTGAAAACTGTTTGTTATTAAAATTGTGATACTCAATTTTTTTCTCTTCAAGAATTTTATGTAAAAGTAAAATAAAACTCCCACATTCCTGAACTGCTTTTAACAGCTCACTTAAATTATTGTTCATTTGTCGGATAAATATTCCTGTACTTTTCCTGAACAAATATGTTTTATATTCCATTTTGTCAGCTTTTTCTTCTATTCTTTTTTCTAAAAAGTTGATTTGTTCAAATAAATTTTTAACCAAAGTCTCACAGATACCAAAAATTGGTAAATTTAGGTCTCCATAACGTTGAACCAAGGAAAGATTAAATATTGTTTCTAAGTTGAATTTTATATCCGGAATTAGTCCTTCAATAATTACCATATTTCCAACAATTTTGAAAAATAAGTTAGTTTTAGAAAAGCTATTTAACTTTGGTAAATATTCTCCAACCCAAGTCAATGTACATGTACCAAATACAACTGAATCTTGGTTAGTTTTACACCATTGGTTGTAAATTTCCATGATTTCAGCAAATTTTTTTTGCTCTTGGCTGTTTGTCGCTAAGATAATTTTACCATTATACTTTGTCAGTAGAGGTTCAAACTCTGTAGTTAGATCATTTACCTTATGCGTAATGAATTTAGATTCTTCGCAACCATGAACAGTAAACATGTCTATATTACCATCAGCATCCATTGGTTTAATAGAACAGGGAAGAAACATATTTTCGCTGTCTGGGTTTGAATCCGTTTCAGGCATTTCAAAGATTAGGATTATTTGTATTATTGTATTGTTAAATATGTTAGTAATAATCTTGGTTTATTTGTAATATGTATAAAAAAATAATAAAACAGAAAATAAAAAACATATACTAAGAAATAAAAACAAGGAAATAAAAAAGGAATCTAATTTGAGCTATCATGAAATTCAAGACGACTTTTATACTTGCCTTTTATATTTTCCTTTTACGTTTGTATTATATTTTGTGTCACTGGAAACTTTCAGTAAGTGTCACTGTTAGGATGTCAGCACTGGTGAATGGTAGTTTTTTTTTTTCAATTATAGTACTGATGTTTCTTAACTCTCTTATTAATGTAAATTGGAACACATTTACTGGGTTAGTAAAGACAAGCGGTGTTTCCTAGTTTAATACTTACATTTCTATCTTGCTGTTGCCGCTGTGCCATGGATAGCGTTTTTTATCAGAAATCAATAGATTTTGTCCTTGTATAATGTTGCTTAAACAAAAAATTAATAATAGTAAATAATTTACTATAACTTAAGTAATAAAATCAAGAAATGGTGTGAATCAAGAGATCTTAACATTAAATATTTTATATTTTGCACGTAATACCATTTTTGTTATATAATAATCGCTAGATATGTACAGTACAGATAAAAAGGAAATGGTAATATAAAAATTAGCAAAATCAACAAAACAAAACTTTTAAGAGTTATATAAATTATTCTACTTTATTCACAGTATTTATCGAATTGCAATCGTTTTTGCATCACTTAAGGAACTAAACCTTTATTTTAATTACTGGAACCAAATGTAAAACATAGGTCTGTTGTCTCTGTATAAAACAAAGTAACAAAATAAAGGACATATCTTTCCTGATTTAGATATTTGTTGTTTATTCTTATTGAATGTTTTCAGTGTTCATATTTCTATAGATTTTATAGTAATATCAAAATACCTTTTATTATTCTTGAAAGAAACTATAATCGTTCCCCTCTTAAATATATGTAGTAAATACATACAAGAGGCGAGAACATCAATCCATATCTGGATCATATTTGTTCTCTTTATATACTAAATTATATTGCGGTCGTGATTATGTCCTTCTCATTTCATCGAGTGTGCATGCATTCAATCTCTTATTTTTCCTTTGTTATTATAGCATAGTTGCATTATCCCCAATACCATTTTATTACAATATAATTCCGCTTCTAGTAATTTCTAATACGTTTCAACTCACAGGAACAGTTAGTAATCGTCATCAGGTTCCTAACATTCCAATCCCATCATTACTGTCACCAGCCTTCTTTGAGTCAGCTATACTTCTTCTTCTGATCAATAACATAACCAGCGCAGTCTTGAATCCCTCCGTAAAATCCGATTTTGTGCGCGGTTTTCTCTCCGCACTTCCCGCAGCCAATCACATTGCGGAACGGCGCAATACTTCTCTCCCGCGCAAATTTGTGTGGCCCCTTCTTCTGGTTACGCTAACGATGCTGGACTTCGAAAATATCAGGGATTGCTATATATATACATATATATGATGAACATGTATATTGTTGGAACATGATGATTGGAATGCTAGAAATGATTTTTTTCAGTTTGTTGTACATTTTATCTCACTTTCTTTAACTTATCAAAAGGTTAGACATAAGAATTATAACTCTTTCTCATCATAAAATAATAAATATAACATCATTATGGTAGCAGTACGTATCGCAGAATTAAATCACACTTCCTTTTAGTCAGACTATTTCTCAGTGTTACTAACAAAAATTTTATGTTGTCTCCTTTTTTCATGGACTTTCTACTCGTTGAAGGTTTGGTGAAGTAGGATATTTATTTTCAGTACAGTACACTTCAGGTTTACGTTTTAAAGTGTTACCTCATTTAGGTAGACTCAATATGAAAAATTTGATGGCATACACTCCAAATTTAATGCTTTGGGGTGGTGCTTCTTTAGTTGGTGTATTTGTCTTTGTTGAAGGTTGGCCATTGTTTCAGAGTACTATGTTTAGTAAAATTCCAATATTAGGTGCCAATTGGCAAAAGGAGATTCCTGCAGAGGACAGACCAAATTAAAGAAAACGAAAACAAGATAAAAAAAAAACTATATATTCATTAATTCACAAATACGAATAGTATCTATTTATCCATATATATATGTGTGTGTGTATATATATATATTCCATTACCAATAATAATCATAGTAATCGTAATATATTAAGAACGATAAGATGTTCCGACTATTATTGGGTTAAAAGCATATATAAAAGTATTTTACTTGAGAAAAAAGAGGCTTCGTTACATTAATAATATTTTAAAATAGAAGAATATACAAACAGAAATAAAGAAAATAAAAGAAGGAGATTATGAGGAAGAGTAGTAGAAGTCAGTACTTTGGTTAATTGATTATAATTTGGCTTTGTCAATCAATTTCAAAGCACAATTGTCCAGGACAACAACATCTCTATTCAAATCAACTGCACGGAATATAACAATATTACCATTCTTCCAAGCACTTACTTTCAATTTATTACCAGGAAACATAACATTTGTGAAACGAACCTTCATCTCATCATAAGGACCATATTTATCATAAAGTGCTTTACCAGCAATACCCATAGTACATAATCCATGTAAGATTGGTTTAGGGAATCTAACAGATTGAGCAACAATAGGATCAATATGTAATGGATTATAATCACCAGAAAGTCTATATAATGCAGCTTGATCCTTATCTGTATTAATTTCAATTTCAAAATCAGGTGTTGTAGAGGTTGGTGCTTTAAAATTTTCAATGGCAAATGGTGCTCTCTTATTCATAACTTGTTTTGACGATGGTACTTTAGCACCTCTAATGAAAAAAGTTCCCTCATTGTAAGCAAACAATTTTTTAGTCTTAACATCATAAGTTTCAAATCCTCCAACAATAACAGCTGCTTTACCTCCCTTTTCGACTACTTGTAATGGTTTAGCTACAGTCTTTAATTGACCTTTAGTTGGTAATTTGGTTGAGCCCAATTTGAAGTATTGTTCTCCATGTAAAAGCATAGCATAATTAAAATTGTCAACCAGGGATTCCATATCTAAGGACATTGTAGATTGCATATATGGAATTACTGCGTAGGTTGGTAAAACTTGAAATTTTGAATCATTTTCATAAACATATTGTAATTCATCACTCTTAGCACCTAAACCTAAATTGTATAAAATACAGTCCTTGTGCGTATAAGTAAATCCCCCAGGTTCATTGAAAGAAACAGAACCTTTGTCAGTTGAAGATTTGTTAGCACCTTGTGTGGCAATGGCTCTTTGAACACTTTGTAAAATGGCCATAGAGGATTCATTGGTAGATTGTGGATGGATGGATTTACCGTCTGAAAAATTAGTAACTTGAGACCAGTTTTCTTTAATCATTTCTGGGGTAATTTCATTACTTAATGCAACATAACCAGAACTTCTTTCCCATCTTGTTTGACCACACCAACCACCACCAACTTCAAATAATTGACCAGTAACACCATTTTTAGATTTTACAGAAGATTGTAATTCATCAGATGCTAATAATACTACAAGAGGGGAAACTTGTGATGCATCGAAATGATTCTTTAATTCTTTTTCACCAAATATTGTCTTTGTCATTGCTGTCTCTGCATGAGGTGCAATAATATTAACTTTAATACCTTTTTTAAAACCTTCTACTGCTAAAGTCTTAGAGAATCCTAATATGGCAGCTTTAGCAGCTGCATAATTAGCTTGACCAAAATTACCATAAATACCAGAAGTAGAAGTAGTATTAATAATAAACCCCGTTTTCTGTTGAGTGAAAATTGGCCAAACAGCTTTTGTCATTGCAAAAGTTGCAAATAAATGAACTTGTAAAACAGATTCCCATTCAGAATCAGTCATTTTAATAAATGATCTATCGCGTAAGATACCTGCATTATTAATCAAGATATCTATACGACCAAATTGTTTTATTGCATTTTCAATAATTTTTTGTGATTCAGTAATAATATTATGAGTGTCAGCAATTGCTGAATGATTACCAAATTTAGAATTAATTTCATTAACAATGATTTGTGGATCCTTAATATCATTAATAACCACTTTTGCACCATATTTAGCAAACCATAAAGCATGTGATTTACCAAGTCCACCTCCAGCACCAGTAATAATTACTACTTTACCTTTTAAAGAATTAATCTTAATTGAACCTTGATTATTTTCTTTTGGTAAATTTCTTGCTTTTGTAATTAAATCATTATAATCAGACAATTGTAAAGGATGTTGTGTCTTATTAAATGATTTATCTTTAAAATCAATAATTTCGGACCACTTATTTAGGATTGCTTCAGGTGTAAAAAAATTTGGATCTTCTGGATTAAAAATTTGACCTGATGATCTTTCCCATCTAATTTGTCCATAAAACCCAGCTGCTAATTCAAAAATTGAATGAGTTACAGTAGTATCTTGATGTGTTAAATATAATACTAAAGGAACAATTTTTTCAGGACCTAATTGTTTTAAAATATGAGCTGGTAAAACATTTTCAGTCATTCTCGATCTTGCTAAAGGTGCAATAGAATTAACAAAAATATTATATTTATAACCTTCTTTAGCTAAAGTTTCAGCAAATCCAACAAGACCTAATTTTGCTGCCGAATAATTTGCTTGACCAAAATTTCCAAATAACCCAGCAGGTGAACAAGTATTAATAATTCTACCAAATTTTTGATCACGCATATATGGCCAAGCAGCTCTTGTAATTTTATAAGCACCATTTAAATGAACATCGATAACTGATTGAAAGTCTTGAGGTGTCATTTTTGCAATAGAGACATCTCTTAAGATTCCTGCATTATTAATTAAAATATCTACTCTACCAAAGTTATCTATTGCGGTTTTAATAATATTTGAAGCATTATCAGTAACAGAATCATAATTTGGTACAGCAATACCACCAAGATCATTAATTTCTTTAACTACTAAATCCGCAGCTTTAGCATTATGACCAGATCCTTTTAAAGTACCACCTAAATCATTAATAACAACTTTTGCACCACGTTTAGCATATTCTAAAGCATAAGCTTTACCTAATCCACCACCTGCACCTGTAACTACGACAACTCTATCCTTAAAAGAAAGAATTTCAGACATTTTTGTTTAACTTATTGTATATTTATACTTTCGGAACAAAAGAAATTTATATATATTAAGTATCACAATTAAAAAAAAAGTAGTTTCAAAGTAATTGAACTTCAAAATATATCTTATTCCATCTCTTATTTATATATCTCAAAGTTTCAAAACTTCTTTTACCCCAATTTTTGTTAAATTACCTTCTATTCTTAAATTTAAAGCTTTGTTACTCCAACTTTCTACCAGTTTTCCTTTAAAAAAAATTAGAATTTAGCCGCCCGGACCCGAACATGTGCTTAACACCGACAAAGAAGAGGGGGGTAAAGTTGATTCTTTTTAAGGGAAAAGGAAACAAATCACTAAATTAATTTATATATCTATATACAGATGATGAATCTTAATTCTCCATAGAGCAATAGCATAAGCTTGTTAAGAGCAAAGGAAAATATATGATACGACGAACGCCAGTAATCAAAGATAATAAAATAGGCTTATCCGACTTGATCTGAGATGAAGAGAATCTTGTATGAACAAGAATATAACACAATACCAAACATATATAAAGAGCATGAATGATGGAAGGAAAAAATATCTATGTCCTAACTCTTATGTATATTATATTTTTGAGTTGAAAGAGAACCACGAAAAATAAACTGTAAAATAAGAATATATAACTATTAATAAAAAATAAAAATAGACAAAATGGATTACGCTCTACAGGCAACATAAGCAGGAATGCAACCGCTTATCACTTGATAATAAAGAAAAACATAATGAGCAATAAAGATATACATAGCATTTCTTTGTGTTGAATAACGTCTTCTTATATATATATATATAGGGAAGTGACCAGTAGTTCCAGTAATGGGAGTGTTTATACTCTCACTTCTTGTTGCTATTGTTTTTAAAAGATGTAGAAATATAGATATATTGGATTATATATATATCAAACAAGAAAGAACTTAACACCACTTATTGGTTGGTAATACAAGTGTTTTCAGTAACATCATCTTACACGTATGTTTACGATGCAATCATAGGTGTCTTCTGTTGTTTTAGAGACAAAAATTAATAATTTGTAAGAATTTCATCAATTTAAGTTTACAAAGAACAAACATTTGTAATTAAAATGAAATAATTATATCATTGACAATTCTTATAAGATTTATTTATTTATATATACAAAAGTTTATATTTCTTTTATTAAAGTTTAATATTCTCGTATTTCATAATCTACCATCTTACTAACATATTTAACACCCTTAAAAATATTCGATGGTAATGAAGAATGTGATCGTTTAATAACATCAATAGAATTCACTTTGATACCAGATACTGATTGACCTTCATGTTCATATTTAACATTTATGGTTTGTAAAGTCATTCTATGTTTATCATTTGTTTGTTCTTGTTCTTGTTCTATATCTTCATTATTATTTCTTTCCACTTGAAGATTATTACTGTTGTTCTCCACACAACCTCTAAGAACTGCAATTGTACCTGTAGGTGTATTAACATCAAATATCCAATTTCCTCTAACAGAATCAATATCATGAGAAAATCTTCCATGTGTATTACGAATAATTTTAATCTTAACTTGAGAATCTTTTTGTTCTTGTGTCCGTTCATGACTTTGAGTCCCAAAGAATTGTAAATCTATTATTAAATTCCTAATCTTATCAACTTTTGAAGAACCACCAATGTTTACAGTAATTTCAAATTCATCCTCATTTCGACCTAAATTATTTTCAAAATTTATACTTATTAAACCTAGATTACTGTTATTATTATTATTATTATTATCTTGTTGTCCCGAATTTAATCCAATATTATATTCCATTAAACTGAATTTCCCATCAGGTGGAATAAATTTCACCTTAGTATTAAGTAAATTCTTATCCTCATTATCAACAATATAATCTTCACAATTAACACAATTATTAAATCGTGGTACCCCTAAATCACAACCATTATTATTTAAATTAAGTTCAACGATAGGTGTGCCATTCAATAAACTATTACCTTTAATTGAACCATGTATATTACCATGAACCAATTGCATTCGAGAAGTCTTTAAAGAATTGTTTATATACCCACGATCCAATGTTGTTGTTTTACCATTTCGTTTGTCACGTCTATGCCTTTTTTGAAAGACTAATTGAACAGTTTCTTCAAAATCCAAATAAATCTCTTCTTTGGTATGATGCTCCAAATGAGTACTTCTCCATGGCACAATTTCTTCATTATCAATTGTAGACGAATTATTAAACATTCTTCCATTTTGAATACCCCGAGTTCTACTAGTACTATTAGTAGCGGTAGTAACAGCAGTGTTACTCACTACATTCCCTAAATTTTTGGCAGTAGAATGTATAAATTTAGTTAGGTCATTCTGTAATGGAATAACATCCTTAATTCGATTAGAATACAAATTACCTGCCATATGTGGTTCACCATCATCTATTATATAATTGAAAATCATTGTTAATCTATCATAATTGTTGGTAAGTTTCTTAACTGTTAATATATCCTTATCGAAATATTCCATCAAAATATTATCAATGGTCTCTAGAAATACAAATGGATCTATGATTGATAGTTTGGTTCCCACATTACCATCCTTATTCTTTTGATCTGATATTAAACACCAATAATTCAAATTGTTTATATCGGAGTGATATTTTGACACTTTCAAAAATTTACCTATTTTGATCTCATTTCGAAGACTTAGATCTGTGTCAGATGTCACAGATTTAATTTTCACCCAGAGATTACTGAACGTTGGAGCACTAGCGCTTGGTAAATATTGAAATATGAGCCCATTCTTGGAATCAGTGATATAGAACGATATATACATCGTTCCTTTTCTCAACTTCACCTGACTTTTTCGAGCAGTTTTCTTTTGCTGTATTTGGTATGTTTCTCAACTGTTAATCACCAAGGTTATTAATATGTCGAAAGCTCAAACCAATCTCCTTTAGTTCACCTATCAATCGAATTTCTTCACAACATTCTTTCTCTATATATTCAACCCAATATTCTTCCTGTCACCAAAAACTGCGAAATTTCACTTTTTTTTTTCGTTTGTTTTCAAAGGCGAAGAAAGAAAGACGAACTTTAAAAAAAATTAAGAAGAAGTAAACAAATTGACAACAAATAAATTGGTAGAAAAAAGAATATTAAAACTTCAGAATCCCTTATAGCCTGCAAGGAAACGAGAGGATAGGAACTTAGTCATTTGTTCCTTTTACCAACATATTTAAAAGAGGAACTAGTTGTTTTAAGAACTTACACTTGATTACGAGGAACAAGCTTATCCGTGAGATACATTTTTTTTTTTTTGAAACAATTAATATAACGTTCTCTTTTATTAATAAATTGAATATCACCAACCTTTATCATACTATTTCAAACTATGAACAATAACAGCAACCAAGACAATATACGTGACGTGCCGATTGATGGTAACATGCAAAATAACAATAGTAACAACAATTTTAACGATAATAACGCGCGACCAAATGCAAGTTCCAATAATTCTAACACTAATAACGACCCGAATAATATACGTAATGTATTTAGTAATATTGGAACTCCATCATTCAGTTTCTCACAGATACCACAGCATATTTTGCAATCCCTAACACAACAACAACTTAGGATGATTCAACAAAGACATCAACAACTTCTGCTAAATAGAATTCAACAACAGCAACAAATGCAACAACAAAACGGTAACGTTGGACAATCAAATATGAATGATAGTTCTACAATTAATAGTCGTAATAGCAATAACAATAATAATAATAATAACAACAACAACAATAATATGCGTGCAACTAGTCTAGGAAATAATAATAACAATTCTGGAATAACCCAAATGGATACACAACCACAACAGCTGCAGCAAGCTCCACAAGGTAATACTAATAACAATAATCCTATAGATCCACAACAACAAGGTATGATAAATCTACCACCACAAATTGCCCAGTTGGCATTACCAGCACAAATACAGGTTTTAAATACTTTAAAACAACAAGCAATGTTGAAAGAAAATCCCGCTGCAGTTACTACCATTACTATGGCACTTCAACAAGTCCAACAACGTTATCAACAACAGTTAGAACAAGGTGATTCTATGATGCAAGGAAACATGCCATCAACGGGTCCATCCATTAATAATAGTTCCATGAATATTCCTGCTCCTCAAAAGAATATTCCAGCGACAAAACAAACTACAACGAAAAGGAAACCTTCTCAGAAAAAGGTAAATTCAGTAACATCTCATGGAAAGGGTACTAATATTCAGTCTACAGCTACAAACAAGAAAGTAACCTCTACAGAGACTCAAAAACCTAAAAGGAAGACAAAACCAAAAACACCCAAGAATCAGGTCAATATACCAACTCCGGTACCTACTGTTGCTGGAGAGATACCTCAAATGAATATACAGAGGCCACTACCTGAATTGGAACTTCCAAAACTTGAATTGCCTAAATTCCAAACTATTAAGTATGATCCAAAAGAAACAAAATTACCAACAGCTAATTATTGGTCGTCAAAGAGTGATAATCCATCAACAGATACCTTACTATATGAACAAATAATTAAACGTGATGAGCGATTCAGAGAAGATCACAAAAAGGAAAGTCAAGGGTATGAACCATTTAGCATATACGGTTTTAGTAATAAGGAGTATATCGCCAAACAGTTCCACGTATTGAAATATTACCAAGATTTAAAGAACACAAGAATGCAAAGCATAACCCTGACTTCAAAGAATATTCCTGCTGCCAGTATATGGGGTACTGGTTATGCAGGTTATGGTAATGGTAACACGAACGAAGTTACCAATATCATCCCTGAATACATACCCACTGGGATGCGTAAGAACGTTCTATTTGATGATGAAATTGTCTACAAGGATGCGATGTCCGATAACGATTACAATACAAAGGACCAACTTGTTCCAATTAGACTAGAGTTTGATCAAGAGAGGGACAAGTTCTTCTTAAGAGATACTCTTTTATGGAATAAGAATGATAAGCTTGTCAATATAAATGAGTTTGTGAAGGATATGCTAATGGATTATAGATTTGATGAATCATATCTAAAATCATTAACACATACTATATCACGTTCAATTAAAGACCAAATTTTAAAGTTTCAACCAAACCCATATATTGAATTGAATCAATATCGTGTTGGTGGTGATGATCTTAGGATCAAGATTAAACTTGACATTGTAGTGGGACAAAATCAATTAATCGATCAATTTGAATGGGATATCTCCAATACGGAAAATGATGCCGAAGAATTCGCAGAAAATATGTGTCAAGAGTTACAATTACCTGGAGAATTTCAAACTTCCATATCACACTCTATAAGAGAACAAGTTCACATGTATCACAAATCATTAGCACTATTAGGTTATACCTTCGATGGCCAACCTGTAGAGGATGATGATATTAGAAGCAGATTAGTTTCTGTGATAACATTAGATGATATTTTTAGACCACAAAGTGAAACTAAAGTCTATACACCTAACTTACTTCAAATCTCTGCTGCTGAATTGGAAAGATTAGATAAGGATAAAGATAGAGATACAAGACGTAAGAGAAGACAAGGACGTTTCAATAGACGTGGCTATGGTTTAATCACTGCCAACAGTAATACAAACCTTGTAAGTGAGACTTTGGCTGGTTCTACAGGCTTACTTGGTGCTAGTAAAACTAATGTTCCTGGGAGTGCTTCTGGTATTAGTAGTGGTGCAGCAGGTGCTACAGATATTCCATTACCTGATCTTTCAGATCTTCCAAGAACATTCCGTACACCTATCCCAACAACTTTACTTCCTGGTGGTGTAGATTTTGGACCTTCGGTCAACTCTTATGATTTGGATACAACGATAGAGTATAAACCAAGACCAGCCGGCCCTAAACCACCACCACCTCCATGCTACATTATTGATAATATACCTGGTAAATCCTTACTTCTTTGTATAAAACTGAAAAAGAAAGAGAGTGAAGGAAACGGGACTGAAACAAACCCAGAACGTGATTCTTCAATAAAACTAGATAACGGTTCACAACAAATGAAAAGAGTAGCATCAACCGAACAAAAGAAATTTGAAGGTCCAACTGTCACAACAAGTAATATTAATTCTATTCCACAACGTTTGCCAGATCAGACAGCTAACTTACCACAGGATCTTAACTAAACCACATAATATCTCTACTAGAGATCTTATTCATATATAAATAAAATAAATATTGATACACACAGACATATAACCCTATGCAGTGTTGTATAGTTGTAATAAAATCCAATAATGCCCATTAGGTTGGTTTCATGTGCCGAAACGTTCAACTTGAAAATCGGTCACTATAAACGACACCTTATTTTAATTGTATTTTGACACAGAGCCCAAAAAATGAAGAGAGAAGGAGCGGAACGAGAGAAGAAGCCTCAGCCAGAAACTAAATATTTCATTCTTATTTAATAATAATTGAAATATGCAAGAACCTGTAAAATCTTAAATACAAAGGCAAGATCTCGAATATAAGTTCTCGTTATAGAAACGCTTCATTAAATAAGAAAATAAGATTAGTGCAGGTGGCGCCATAAATTGAAACTCGTACATACTTTATTCTTTTTTCATTTTAGTATTTCTTTGGTGTTATTAATATAATTCCTGGGCTAACCATCATAAACTATTACGCAAATCTCAAAAGTAAAATAAAACAAATGACACCCATGCCAGAGGAGACCCAAGATAATGATACAACTGTGAATCCACAGCAGGAGGAAATACCTGCATCTAGCGAGGAACCAGGAACATCGATACCCGTCCCTGAATCAAACAATACCATTGACGATATAGGATTAGACGATAATGATGGTATGGTCAGAGATCTAGAGATGAATAGACCAGAAGATACAGATGATCCAACATCGGCTGCTAATGATGGCCTATTACCGGAACAATTTAGAGCAAGGGCGGCAAGACAAATTGATAATATTGGTAGACATTTTAATATATTAGATAGAGTATTCAGAAGACGACCTGAAGGTGAATCGACACTTGCCGGCATAGCGTCTAGTTTTGATGGTGTGTTCAGTAACCTAACGGCCAAACCTGACAATAACGAAGATGAAAGGAATGCCCAAAATGATGCTTTGCCATCTTATGATGAAGCTGCAGCTGATAATGTTCCTTCCTATTATGGTATGGATCTGAGTAACTCTGACATGTATGTGGACGAAATTTGTATTGAGGGTTTACCAGTGGGTAATGCAGCGAATCTATTTTGGAATATCATTGTCAGTTCAAGTTTCCAATTTGTTGGATTTTTAATAACATATATTTTGCATACATCACACGCCGCTAAACAAGGTTCCAGGTTTGGATTAGGTCTAACTTTTATAGGTTATGCTTACTCTATGATCCCCAATAATGTTACCTCTAAAATAGGTAAATACAAGACAATTGATAGATACCAATTAAATGACCCTAACTCATATGATAATCTGGAGATCGATTCTGACTCTGTAACACAGGATAACTTTGAATCTAGTCTGAATCATGGTTTTGAAGAAGAGAAACAGAGCTTGCCTACGTTAGCTGTACTTGTTGGGATGCTTGGAGCATTTATCACCATCAAAAGTTTTGTAGACTATATCAAAGTAAAAAGAATGGAACGTAGATATGTTTCACAAGATAGATATTAAAAAAGCGGGATGGAGGAACCAGAGTAAAGCATTTTATATATATATATATTGTACAGAAACGTACATTTTTTTTTACATATATATATATATAATAATATAAACATAGGGCATACATATAGGTATGCAAAGGAATAGATTACGATACCACTTTATACACACACGCACACATATATAGAATAACGACAAATTGCCATTAGCCTGCACGATTCCGCATGAAATTATTCTATTAAATGTTTATACCAAAATTATATATATCATTATCTATATATATCTATATATGTATGAATATCTGTCTATTTTTTTATCCTTTTATTTAGCCCAACATAACTAGTACGTTTTCATAAATGGTGAAAACAATACCACCACTCAACACTAGTCTACCAAGTCTTGGTGTGGCACCCTTCCAAAATGCTTTTAGCCCTTCTTCTTTAAAGATCGTTGTGAAACAATTTACTGTAGAGGAATATTTAGAAGCTGTTAAACTTTGCATTCTAGTCTTAACAGTATCGATTGGCATTGTACTGTAAACAGTGACAATACCACTGAATGCACCCACGATAAAAGTCATACCTGATGATAATGGTTTATCCTTTGGAGAATTTGTAATCTCTTGAATAGATGTCTTAATCTTGTTATAACAACCTAATCTAACCGCTTGATTAGCTGCTTGTCTCATAGAAACAGGGATAACAGCACCATATAAACCTCTCACACCAAGATCGGCAACCAATTTTGTGTAATTCCTTACTGCACCATAACCATTACGTTGATATAAAGGCTTAGTTGATTGTCTGTCATCAATTAGAGCAGTCTTAACAGCCTCAAATGGAGTCACAGCAACTACACTCTCCAGAAGACCAGCACCTAGACCTGCAACGACACCTCTGACACCACTAACTTCACCGGTGACAGGATCTCTTAATAAGTTCTTGATTGCATCAAACCCTAAAAATCTAATACCAGCTTTAGCAGTATTACCAACAATGAAAGCAGGACAACCGACATATATGGCGCCAGCACCTTGTGTTCTAGCTGTATTATATATTAAGGTCAACGGATTCCTAGAAGCCTTAGAATTCTTATCAATCAGTTGTAAACGAGTCTTAGCAAACTCGAATGGATACGTTATACATGCTTCAATGGCACCGGCTAAAGAACCAGCTATGAATGACTTTCTTGGATCAACTTTTTTGACTTCTGTTTTAGTTGACATTTTCTTTTGTTATTAAAGACTCTTTTAATTAAATAGTATCTCTTGGCAAGAAAGATCTAGGAACCTTGCATATTATTAAAAGATAGAAAAGAAAGACTGAGAATTAAAAATATGTGTTGCCTTTGACATTGTCCGGTTTATATATAGTTCAAGAGACACCTCGTGAACTAGTTATTGAAGTCTGGTTCACTTTGTTTCTGGTTATGCTTCAATGTCCAAACCTGTGAGAGATGACTAAACTTCGACCAAAAACAAATCCCATTGAAATTTTTCACCACTTTTCGCGATGGCATTTCGCTGTTTGGACAAAAATTCCGTCGGGAAATTCTAAATGCGGTTATATTATGAAATACAATTAGAAGAGAAGGGGAAAGATGAGCAAGTTTCAATTTCATCCATACCCATATAGAGATTTGGGATCATATGTAAGGTTCACCAGATATGAGTAGTATCTAGTGGGTTAGCTTTATGTATCGGTTATTTTTTCTAATACGTGAATAACCTTTTGACAAATGGCTAATCGATCTCAAGTATGTGTCAAAAAGGCAAAAAAAAATACATACAGCAAGAAAGGAGTAAAGCCAGTTTAGTAACTTTATGTAACACCATTTTTCTTTTATAATTCCTATATATGATGTACTTATCTAAATTGAGAATAATATTCTTCTTCACCGAATCTCTTATTAACTAGAGCCAGTACTTCAGGTGAATAAACATCCTCCATTCTTTCACCACCATTCAGCACACGTTTCTCATGTTCCCTCTGCTCTTCTTGAGTGACAAGCACTACATTTTGTAAACTTACTGGCTTCTTTGGATCCCATTTGGTTAATGCAAGCCTTGTAGAGTAACCACTCACAGGGGATTTTCCTCTAAAGACCTCTACGACAATATAACCAATATCGGACAAAGCAATTGGAACACGTTGATCTTTTTCACCAATACGTGACATTTGACCAGCCAAGGATTGTAAGATTCCGTCATATACCTTAATTCTATTCTTTCCTTCAATCGGATTCATTGGATAACCTGAAACTTTAGTTAAAATGTAACTAACAATGGTTAAACCAAAAATGGCAGGCATGGTACCTAAGACAGGCAAGATTCTAACACGGAAATCTCTCAGAGCACTCAATTCACCAACTTGACCCTTTTCATATTCATTGTCTGGCAATGGTAATAGTTTAGCTTTACGTGGATCCGGTTTTTCTGCGCTGAATACAACTGGTACACCAGTGAGAATACCTTTTTGTTTTAATCTTCTTCTAACGGCCCTAGCTAAAGGATCTTCTTCTGTAACACTCAAATCACCTACATTAATACGAGTAGGATCACTTTTAGCAGATGCACCCATTGAGGAGATCATATCGACCTTGTTCTCATGTAAGAAAGCCAATAGATCAACCTTTGTGTCAATGTTATCGATACAATCAACAACCATATCAGGTCTACCATTACCAAATAATAATCTTTCAGCATCCTTCAGTTCCCATAATTCATTAATGGCATCAATTTCACACCATGGTGCTACCTCTAACATATGATTTTTCAAACAAGTTACCTTTGGTGTACCGACATCCTTCAAAGTAGCACAACTATGTCTATTTAGAGAACTTAATGAGACTTGGTCAAAATCGATGATTCTAATCTTACGAACCCCTGAACGTAATAACATGGTGACTACCCAAGAACCAACACCACCTGCACCTACGACGACAATGTATTGATTTTTAACCTTTTCCATTCCTTCTTCACCAAGGAAAGCATAATTTCTAGCAAGTTGTTCACGAAATAAACTATCATCATAAGCAGCTTTACCTGTAATAATTTTCTTAGCAGTAGTCTTCTTACCATTTTGCAATTGATATTTCTTCCATCCAATTTCTGCAAGTTTTGTAGTGGCAACAGCCAATGCTGCGGTAGCAACTACGACTTTCCAAGTTCCTGTTGCGTCCTTAGCCATATTTGAAATTTCTCTCAGTAAACTGTAAAGTTAGTTCCTTTGTAATAATGTTTACTACAAAATAGAATAGATACGTAGAGCAATATCGTTTAAACAAAAACAAAAACTAAATATATTTCAGTCTTTTAAATCTAATGAAATTTTTCATCTTTGAGAAGGAAAAGCAACTCATCGGTTCTTGATCTGAAAAAAAAAAAATATAAAAAATTTAAAATTTAAAATCTTCATACAATTAACTGAAACAAAAAAAAAAGGTTCAAATTTTATTTTAAAAACAATTTTATAAAAACAATTCCTATTTATTTACTTTTGTTTAATGCATGTACTTAGCCAATAAAAGAAAGATTTCCCACATTATACATCTTCAAACTCAAGATCAATGTCCATATCTTCGTCATCACTTTCTTTATTAGTCTCTTCAACTTTTGATGTTTGAGGAACATCTTGAACTACATCTTCAAATTCACCATTCTCTTCCTCTTCATCATCGTCTTTATTATCTTCAATCTTATTCTGATCATCATTATCATCGTCATCACCCATTTCAAATTCATCCACATCCTCAAAATCTTCCTCTTCTTCTTCCTCTTCCTCTTCTTCTTTATTCTTTTCTTCACGTGCTTGTTTTCTAGCTAATTGAGCATAATAATCATTCAAAGTTCTTTCATTTTCTCTTTCTTCCATTTCTGATTCTGTTAGACCACGACGATTAGCATTATTATAACCATTATATCCACCATCCATCCTTTGTAATCCATTATTTGCTTCATTATTATTGTTGTTTTCATTCATTGACATAGCAGCATTTTGAGTAGTTTGTGGATCAAATTCATCTTCTGCATCTAATCTACCTAATGCACTTTTCCCAATAGTACTTTGTTTATGCCATTCTGGAACAGCATTTTGTTTTCTCTTTTCTTCAGCTTGTCTTTCTTGTAATTGTCTTTGAGCAATTTCATCATTAGCTGTTGTAATATTAATATGTAAAGTAGCTTGAGAATTAGCGCCTGCACGTCTTGAACTATCATTACCTAATGCAGTACCCATAACATTTGCCAAAGGAGCATCACCTGGTCTAAACATTGTACTACCTTTCTTTGGATTATAAGTATATGCGGCATGAGATTGATTTTGTGGTGGAATTAACTTAGCTAAAGCAAATTCAAAAGTATTTTCTTCAATTCTTGAATCATCAATTTTTTTCAAATAATCAATTAAAGGTTGAATTTGATCCATTAAGTTATTTAATTTATCTTGTTTTTCTTTATTTTTTTTACCAGAATCATCTTCAATTAATGGTTCATCACATAAAGAACATAAAAATTCTGTTCTATCATAATTTAATAATTGAACAGCTTCTAATTGTGAATATTTTGTTAAACAAATTGGACACATATAACCATTTGGTGCAGAATTTTTATCTAAATCATCTTTAAATCGTTGAACTAATTGATGAACTTTCCATTTAATTGCATCAATTGCATGTGGATATTTAATATAAAAATAAATTCTTTCAACACTTTTATTATTTGGTGGATATTCACGTTGTTTATGTATTGAAATTAATCTATCTGATCTTAATCTTGCAATTAATGGACCTAATTCAGTTTTATTAATACTTAATAATTGTTTTAAATCTTCTTCAGCTAAGACAGAATGAAATAATATAGCATCAATAACTAAAACATATGAACCACCATAAAATCCTCTAACAACAAACTTTAATAAAGATTTTACAGTTTCATCAATAGGTCTATCCATTTTTACCTTAAATGTTCTATTGTAGTAGTTCACACAGAGGAGTAGCAATACTAAATAGTAGTATACAAATATTAAATAGTTGATTTATCCTTACTATTTCCTTTATTACAAATGAGTGAAAAAATAGTGAAAAGAATATTATAAAAGGAATTTTTGAAAAATTACATAATTTTAGGGTTTAGATAAAAAAATATAAAAGTAGGGCTACCGTACATAACGATACACACCACGTGACCGAAAATTTCTTAAAAAAACAAAGAAACAAATTATTTTATTTTATTTCCATTCACCCGGGAAATTAAAGACAGAATTTCCCGTCAAACCGAAAATCCACTGCTCCGCTCACACAAAAGAAAACAGAGTCACTAAAATACATATTTACATAGTATATTATTTGTTATTCACAGCGCGTCTTTAAAAAATTAATTGATTGGTTGCACAATTTTACATTAAATGACTAATTAATTAACGAAGTTTTGTATGCATCGGAAGATGTCGGGAGAGAAGATAGATTGCTCTCTATTTAATACAATTAGTGTAATAAGAAGATTGATTATTGATAATCATCTCATTCTGTATACTATACTTAAAAATGAATAATAAGAGAACAACTGATAAATTTAGAGATGATCAAGATTTTATAATATATGTAGATATATTATAGCAAATCTTGCCATTGAACCGGAAATTATAGGAATAATAAGAATCATGTCATTGAAAAATTATTTTAATTTACAAGTATATATATACATATATATATAAATATAAAGATTTAGTAATCTTATTAATCATACAAACTATATCATCTTGAAAATATATTAATTAATTAATTAATTAATTGATCTGTTAAAACTTTTACTACTCTATTCTCGATATTTTGATTAATTTTATCTTTTTTTTTTTTTTTTTCTCAAAGTCACGCACACACATCCTAAAGGAAAATTTCAATATCACATAGATAGACACATACATACACACACACAGTGATTCTTCATTCATCACCATCGCATATTATACAACCTTCAAAAGTGAAAAATTGAAAAATACTCACAGGAAAGTTTCTAATTGATTAAAAAGGCTGCTATATTTTTCTCTTTTTTCTTTTTGCTATTATTTATATATAAAACAAAAGTATTATTTTCTTTCTTTAACTTTTAAAAGAATTCTTTTTACTTTTTTATTACTACCAATTTCTCTCGTTAATCAATAAAATAGATTATTTCGAAAATAGAACAAAACAAAAAATGTCTCAGTTTAATAGTAGTTTTACTGCTCTTTTAAACGATGGTAAAATTGCTCAAAGTACTCAATTATCTGTTAATGGAGGAATTGAATGTCCTTTATCTGGTTTTCAAATTTTAAATTCACCTTTATTTAATAAAGGTACTGCATTCACTCAAGAAGAACGTGAACAATTTAAATTAGATGGTTTATTACCACCACAAATTAATTCTCTTGATGAACAATTAGAAAGAACTTATAAACAATTATGTTTCTTAAGAACTTCAATTACTAAAAATGATTTTATGACTAATTTACGTGTTACAAACAAAACATTATATTTTGCACTTATTAAAAAATATATTTTAGAATTAGTACCAATTATTTACACACCAACTGAAGGTGATGCAATTGCTTCTTATAGTGATAGATTTAAAAAGACTGAAGGTGTCTTTTTAGATATTACAGAACCTGAATCTGTTGAAGAACGTTTATTAGCATTTGGTGGTTCAAAAGATATTGATTATATTGTTGTATCTGATTCTGAAGGGATTCTTGGCATTGGTGATCAAGGTGTTGGTGGTATTCGTATTTCCATTTCAAAATTAGCTTTAATGACAATTTGTGGTGGTATTCATCCAGGTCGTGTATTACCAGTTTGTCTTGATGTTGGTACAAATAATAAAAAATTAGCAAGAGATGAATTATATTTAGGTAATAGATTTTCAAGAGTTAGAGGAAAACAATATGATCATTTTGTTAAAAATTTTATGGATTCTGTCAAAAAAATTTATCCAAATGCAATTTTACATTTTGAAGATTTTGGTGTTGCAAACGCAAGAAGAATTCTTGAAGAATATCGTACCGAAGTTCCATGTTTCAATGATGATATCCAAGGTACAGGTGCCGTTGTAATGGCTTCTTTATTAGCTGCTTTAAAACATACTCATAGATCTTTACAAGAATGTAAAGTTTTAGTTTATGGTGCAGGTTCCGCAGGGTTAGGTATTGCTGATCAAATTGTTAATCATATGGTGACACATGGTATGACAATTGAAGAAGCTCGTGGTCAAATATATTTAATGGATATTAGAGGGTTAATTGTTGAATCATTAAAAGAAACATCAACTGAACAACAACATGTTTTTGCTAAACCTGATTCTGATTGGAATTCAATAAATAAAAAATCATTATTTGAAGTTGTATCAAATGTTAAACCAACTTGTCTTGTAGGTTGTTCTACTGTAGCAGGTGCATTTAATAAAGAAGTTGTTCAAGAAATGCATAAATATAACAAGAGACCAATTATTTTCCCATTATCTAACCCAACAAGACTTCACGAAGCTGTACCAGAAGATTTAATGGCATGGACTAACAATGAAGCACTTGTCGCCACAGGCTCACCATTCCCACCAGTAAATGGTTATAGAATTTCTCAAAATAATAATTGTTATTCATTCCCTGGTATTGGTCTTGGTGCAGTATTAGCTCATGCAAGTACCATTAGTGATAGAATGATTAGTGCTGCAGTTGATGAATTAGCAGGATTAAGTGAATTAAAAGAAGGTGATTCAACACCTGGTTTATTACCAGGTTTAGAAGTTATTGATAACACAAGTGCAAGAATTGCAACTGCGGTAATTTTACAAGCTATTGAAGAAGGTGTTGCTAGAATTGAAGAAGAAGAAGATTCTGAACATCCTGGTCAATTAGTCCAAGTTCCACGTGATTTTGATGGATGTATGAAATGGGTTAAAAAACAAATGTGGCAACCCGTTTATAGACCATTAACTAAAGTTAAATTCGATCAAAGTATACATACTTATCAATTATAATAATAATAATAATAATAATAATAATAATAGTAGTAATAATAATAATTATTATAATAATAAATGTAACCCTTTAACAATTTATATACAATCAATACATAATAATAATAACAATAAAATAATAGAAAGCAAAGTAGATGTGCGAATAGCTGTATATTTCTACAGTATAAAATACAGATACAAAAAAAAAAGTAGTACGTAGTTGTAATCTATTACATTAGTGGTAATTACCGTAAAGAGAATAGAAATTAATGTAATTAAAATAAAAGAGAGAGAATTTTGATAATAGTGTTCATCTTTGCACTTTGTGCAGGAATTTCAAATATTACAGAAAAAACCGTTTAAAATCTCTCTCTCTCTCTCTCTTTCACTAACGTAAACTAATAGTTCTCTCTCTCTCTCTCTCTATGGAAAAATGGTCTAGGGTTACTTTATAATGTATAGGTACACTAGCGTTATTACTATTAACTTGCACTCTACCCACTTTTAATTCTTCAGTTTCTTTACCAACCAGTAGCAGATTCCTCTCTGCCTGTCTATTGTCTGTCTGTCTCGTTTTCGTTAGTTTCTCTCTCTGTCCAATAGAAGGAGAAAATATTCACCGCACGAAACAAAATTCATTCCTTCTCACCGCTTTCTTCCCGCAAAAGAATACAGTTTCTCTCTCTCTCTCTCTTTCAAAGCCCCAGCGAATGGTATTCTTCGCCCCCCGTCCAACACAATTATTTATTAAGAAAATAATGAAAAGAAAAAAAAAAGATACTTTTAAATTTCTCTGAACTTTGATAACGAAAACTTCTTTCTCATTCTTTCTTCGTTCTTTTAATTAACAACTGAGATTTTTAAAAAAGGACGTACTCTTTACACAACCTACTTAACTTTTTAAGTCCCTTTTCAATCCTTTTAACCTTACTTCACATTTTTAATTCTAATTAAACCTGCTATTGTTATTCTCTAACAAAGAAGAAGAAGAAGAAGAAGAAGAAGAAAATATATACAAGGATCTGTTACTTATTATTAACTTGTAACATTTTAGAACAAAAAAGACTAAGAGAAACTTACTACCTGATTAAAACATACAGATAATACTAATATCTACTCATACTAATATTATTATTTTTTTTGCTTAAAGGTTTTACTAATTATTTCTTTATTACTTATTAACTGATTTTATTACTATCAGACTTATTAAGAAAATTTTTATTTTTGAATTTTGCCACCCAAAAATTGTGTGAGAGAGAAACTTTTTTTCCTTTGCAATTTGATTCTGTGTCGTTAGAAGTGATAAAACATTTTACTTAACAACGCGAAAAATTAAAATAAACAAAACAAAACAAAACAAACCCCTTCAGTTGTCTCTCTTTTTTTATTTTTCATATTTTTTTTTTGCAAAATAAACAAACAAAGAGATCGCCAAAAAATAATATAAACAAATAGTACTTTTTTTTTAATACTTCCTTGTTTATTTTATTCTCGTACAACACTTTTGTTTTTATTTTACTGTTATTAAAGGAACTTAATATATATTTATATTTTTTGTTTGTTCTTTATTAATTATTAAAGTAAACTAAAGTATACAAAAAACTAACATCAACAACGGAATATTCTTTTTAATATGCCTTTGTCTGGTATTACTTCAAAGAATGATGATGCTAGTCATCAAAATGGTAGTAATTCATTATTATCATTAGGTCAAGATCATGGTTTATCTTATCAACAATTAGATTCAAATGATGTTAACCAATTTGGTCAACAACAAGCTGGTAATCAACAACCTGGTGGAAATCAAAGAACTGCTGGTAATCAATATCAACAACAACAATATCAACAATATCAAGGTCAACAACAACAAGCTGGTAATCAACAAGCTGGTCAACCTTTGTATTATCAATCTCATCCTTCTCAACAACAAGGTCAAAATAATCAATATGGTCAATCTTTACCACATGATTTCGGTTATGGATCAACTGGTTCAAATTCCAATCCTGGTGCAAGTGGTAATAATACTAGTGGTAATAATAATACCAGTGGTGGTAGTGGTAATGCTAACAATAATACCAATAGTGGTAGTGGTTCTACTGGTGCTAACAATGCAACAGGATCTGGTGCAACTGGTGCAGGCTCAAATACAAATAATCCAAATTTCAATCAACAACAATTTTCTGAATTAATGTATAATTCTTTCTTAACTCAATTATCTCAAAAACAACAACCTCAACAATCTCAATCTGTTAATCAACAACAATTGAATATGAATAATTCTTTAAATCCTGCTACTGCTGCTGCTGCCGCCGCTGCAAACAATCCAGGTTTTATGAATCCATCAATTCAAAGATATTATCAAAATAATTTATCTGGTTATCCATCAATGATTGATTCATCAAATCAATCAATGTTACAACCATCCCATCAAATTCAATCTCAATCAGGTAATCAACAGATGCATCAACAAATGCCTCAACAAACTTCTGTTCAATATCAACAACAACAAGCTATTCAACAAGCTCAATTGCAAGCTCAAGCTCAAGCTCAAATGCAAGCTCAAGCCCAATTACAAGCTCAACAACAGCAACAACAACAATTACAAGCTCAACAACGTCCACAAGGTCGTGGTCATGCAAAGAAAGGTCCAAAGGGTCCACGTAACACCAATAACAATTCTCGTAATAATAATGCTAATTCTGGTAATAATGGTGCAGGTCATACTACAAAAGGTGGTAAAAATGCTAATGGACCAAAAAAATTATCAACAACTCAAAGTAGAATTGAAAAGAGAAAACAATTAAAAAAACAAGGTCCAAAGAGACCTTCTTCTGCTTATTTCTTATTCTCTATGTCAATTAGAAATGAATTATTACAACAATTCCCTGATGCTAAAGTTCCGGAATTATCAAAGCTTGCATCTGCAAGATGGAAAGAATTAACAAGTGAAGAGAAAAAACCTTTCTATGATGAATTTAGAGTTAATTGGGAGAAATATAGAGTATTAAGAGATGAATATGAAAAGACTTTACCACCAAAGAGACCAAGTGGTCCATTTATTCAATTTACTCAAGAAATTAGACCTATTATTGTCAAAGAAAATCCTGATAAGAATTTAATTGAAATAACAAAATTAATTGGTGAAAGATGGAGAAATTTAGATCCTGTTGAAAAGACTAAATACACTGATGCTTACAAACAAAAATTAAAGGAATGGGAAAAATTCTATCCTGCTGAAGAATTATTAAAGACTGAAGAAACTAAACCACGTAAGAACAAGAAACATAAGAAACAAAATAATAATGCTAATGAATTAAACCTAAATTTGGTCAACCCATCTGCTACTGGTCATCCAGGTGATTTAAATGCTACAGGTGCTCCACAAACTATTAACCCTGTTAACACAGAAGTTAATAACGTTGGAAATGGTATCATGAAGCCAGAATGATTTAGCTTTTAAAAGAAACTATATTTCTTCATATTGTTATTATTCATTTATCCTACTGTACTTCTCTTTTTTTTCTATATCCGTAGGATATCCTTTTTTGTTTCCTACTATATTTTGGTTGTTTTGTTTAATGGAAATGAAACAATGTACCCTTTTCTAAAACTAATATGGGATTATATCAACAATATTGGTGTTGTTGTTCAAAATCATTGTAATATTAAATCATTAAAAAAATACTTTTTTTTCTCCCCTTTATTGAATGAATTTTTTAAAAGAAAAAAGTCACAATACACCTACCCATTTCTTAAAGAGATAAGTCTTTTTAACAATGACATATATATTTTCTCTTTTTGTTATTATTTAGAAAAAAAATATGAATGAATATTTTAATAATATTCATGAGTTTATTACTTTCCTTTTTAAAAGGGCGGTGTTTGTTTTTTCTTTTCCTTTTCAATTTTACGTTTTTATATTATCTGTAATTTATATGTTTATATATATATATCAAATATATTTTGATTAATTAATTAATTTATTATTATTAAAAAAAAAATCACTTTTTACAAACCATACTTTGTTTTATCAAGGTCTTCCAAAGAATGTAACAATTCACCTTTACCTTCTAAGAACGCGTCAACGTCACCTAAATGATCATATGCATCATGATGAGGAACCCAAACAACATTACCACCAAAGGCCTTACCTGATACAACACCAGGCTTACCATCCTCAAAAACGATACATTCATCTGGTGTAATATTCATACCATATTTGTCATTCAATTTCTTTAAACCAATTTGCCAAATATCGGGACATGGTTTCCCTCTACCATTAGCCAATTTTGGATCATCCCCTGTGGTAACGGCATCAAATAACTTAAACCCTTCAGTTAAATGACTAGTCTTTGCATGAAATTTAGTCTTGTTAGAAGATGTACATAGTGCAATTGGGATCTTTTTCTCATGGAGATAATTCAATAGTTCCAATGCACCAGGTAAGAATTCACAAGTAGGCCATTTCAAATCCTGGGATAACACGTTCATAGCATTAAATTCTTCAAATGTTAAAGGTAATTGATAATGTTCGATCAATTTGGTTCCAGCTTCAAACCCTGGTAACCCTTGTAATTGCAATTTCACATCCCATGTTAAGGGTCCCTTGTTGTACTTCTCTAGGATCTCGTTACAGGTGATAGTGTAGATATCCTCGGTATTGACCAAGAGACCATCCATATCAAACAGACATGCTTTGATTCTGTAATTTTAAAATGTGGAAAAAATCCCTGGAACGTCCTTTTTCACCCCATCTAGAACGTCATTAAGGAGTTTTCTTTCTGTTAGTCTTGTGAAAATGATTGAGTTGAAATTATCTTGATTATTTGATTTGTTTAGTTTATACATACACCTTATCGTTAGTCATCGGTAGATTTATATGTGTAGGGGGGCAGTTTATGGGACTTTGTTCGAGTTTCAGTTCTCGAGAGGTACTAATTAGCTTTAACTAGTTTAAACGTATGCTTGCTTCTATATCTATAATAGTTACTTTTTTTTTTCATGCAAGAAATTTTTCAGTTTGGTATTTTCGACACTTGCTACGGTTGTTTCTTGGGGTGGAACCACTTGCAAATCTTAAAAATATGCATTTCGTGTGGGGCTCCCTTGATGAAAACTGATGGATTTCTGAAATGAACTTTTCATATATTTTCTAACATTCTGAATTAAATCTCTTTGACTGAACCGTTAAACAGAGTAGTTATCTCATATCTAAGGGAACCAATCGCTCCAGTATTCATCATTTATTCTTTCAAGACTATTAAAAGATGTTGTTGTATTTCTTTTTTTATTTGTTTTGAACCTATATAAATATATTAATTTATATAATTTGAATGCAAGTTAAATGTATCCCCTTATCTAACATGGAGGAAGCGGTGCTCTACACACTGGACATTGTAATTTGTAACTCATCCAATTTTCAAGACATAATGTATGGAATATGTGATTACAAGGAGTGACCATGTAATCATGGATATCAACTCCATGTGTCTCAGGTAACTCTTCCACATATACAGGTACTTCTGACATACATATAGCACAATCAACCGTAGTAGTTATGTTAGGTGTGGCCTTGTTTCCAGTATCTATTGTATCATTTACATCATCATGCTCCTTCAATAATGCCAAGGAAACTGGTTTGAAATATGTATATCCCTCTGGAATAGTATGTTGCGATAGGAACCAACGTGCTCCTAGAATATCTTGAGAATAAAGAACAGCTATTTGGAATAACAGCCATAGGGAAAGAATCACCACAAATCTTGTATCTTTGTGATGTCTGAAAATATTGGAAGAATACGTGAAAAAATAAATGATAGGTAAAGTTCTAATAAAGGTAGTACCAATAATAAACTTCCATAACAAAGGCATTTTATTTTGTCTTCTATTTGCCAAATTTTCAATCCTATCTCTTTCTCTTCTGGATGGAATCCCTTTGATTGCATTCCTAAACACTTGTGGCCACCAATAAGAGTTTAAAATGAAAATTGCAGAATATTCAAACATTATTCTAAAATGTCTTGGCCATGACATAGAATTTAGAATTAAAAATGTAAATGTAATCAACGTAAATGCAAACCTTCCATAGAGAGAACTACTAATGGATGCTTCATCTGGAATAACTACAGGTCTCTGATTAGAAGCATCTGGATCTTCAGTTTGACCTGTTAATAGAGTCACAATTCCAACATTTCTTTCATTAACCTGAGATGCATATACAGAGATCAAATATCTAGTTTCAAAGATTGACGCCAAAATGAACGAAGCAAATGCACTAATCACCAATGGTAGATACAATTCAAGGACTAATGTGGCAGAGATAAAATAAAGGGTTGCCAAACAACCATCTACCAAGTTGATCATGCAAAACGTGTAGAAGGATATTTTATTTACACTAGATGGTGTATTTGTGTGTTGCATTTGACGCAGCAGAAGATAAATTTGTGCTGCGAATAGGAATATACCCCATAATAGGTGCATCCTAATTGACCTAATTTTAAGTTCGTATCTTTCACCATGGATATTCTTTGTACTCAATGAAATCCCACAATCAGGAGAATATACTAAACCAGATGTAACTGCAATATCAGGAATATGTGACAAATTGGCAGGTCTTCCTAGGGGCCATTTAAGTTCATCATCAATTATTTTTAATTGGTCCTTACTATATTGATTCCAAGGTTTTAGCTGAAAGAACATCATAAATTCACATTTCTCTGCTGCATCATCATACAACGTATTAAGATAACCCATTGTAAGAGTGTCAATATAATTAGATGTATTCCAATATTCAGTAATTAGTTTTTTGGATTGTTCAAATATTTGTTTTTGTTCTGTTTTTCTGCTTCCTACACCCATATAGTGTGGAAGAGCAAACAAAGAATGGAATTTGGCGCTCTCTGACATGGCTAAGATTCTACCAGTCCTTATATCGTAGACTCCTAAGGTATTTATTGAGTGTTTTTCATTTTCATTCTTATCAGTGAAGTCAACTTTAACATTAAGTAATTTCCAATTTTCATCCTGACTATTAAAATATTTCTTTTTCTTTGATTGTAAACTTGTATAAACTTTATCCACATGTGTAAATTGGACTTTCATTTCCCCTTTCGTAAACGTGACGTTATGGCTTTCTCCATAATCTTCCCAATCCTCAATATATGTTTCTCCCATAGGAGGGATGTTATCTGAAAAATCTCTAGCTGGTTCATAAAAATTCGCCAAGGGCATTCTTATTTTACCATATTTAGCATTTGATTCCAAATTTATCGTACCTAATAAAGTACTAGTTATTATGGGTGGGAAGATATTTTTTTGATCGTCGTTCGTTAAGTTCCATACACTGTCACCAATTGTTTGTATTATTTCATCAGGCATAATCATATAATTTTCATTATTATACCACTGATCGTAATTCTTTGAATCTATTGGATAAGTGGCGTTAATTAATGGATTTTCTACGACATCATTATAACTCAGCTTCAATCCTGTAATGTTTTTGAAGTTTGAGTTATACGTCAAATTCTGAAATGCTGAATATTCTGTTTCTAACTGTTGTGTGAAAAGATGAAGTTGGTTAAATTCATACTGTGATGTGACACCATTACCTCCAGGTGATGAGAAAAATAGGAATAATATCAGAATAATGAATATTAATGTATTACCATCAATTTCCATCTTAGTTTTTCTGGTTACAATGTATTAAATTGAGACTGAATCTGCGATGCATATAAAGTTTGGGACCTTCTTTTTAAACAGGTATCCTTAATTCTGTAAAAGAAGTCTATAGAGTGGTGATTCTTTATAAAATAATAACAATAGGGTTCGAATTATCTGCCTCTTTTAAGTTATATTTACTTAGTGGAACTTTTAACAGTAAAAATATCTGATATCCCTTTTCTATATTTTAAAAGCTGATATTACCAGAAGGCTGCGAAGTACGAAGTGTCGCGAGCGCACACACGTACGCACAAAATTTAATATAAACAAGGTAAATAATATGCTTCATAAATTCATCTAATTAAGAATGCGATAGTTTTCTATATAGTACTAATCGAATCATTCTCTTATATAATACATACCATATCTCTCAAAGATATGTTTTAGGAAATTTAATGTTTTGAAGGCTCTCTCATTTTACTGATACCAGCCTAATTCTGCGTCATCTAGCAACATCCATCCAACGTTTATAAATCTTGATATAATCCACTCATCACTTGCCACATCAACATTTGAGTATATGTCAGCATTCTTGTTTATGTATTTCCATTTCAATGAGAGTTCTGGATTGAACTCCCCATCCATTGTTAATGTTTTATCCTTTAGACTTTCACTTTCAAACATTTTGAACGGTTTCATCAGGCTCAATAAACTTACAATTTGCACAACCTCATTCAGCGAATTTGATAATTTGACCACCTGTGCCTGAGCCTTTAAGTTATCCGTATAAGATATTTTCATAACGACACGAATTAAAACAGTTGGTAGTTGCTTTATAATATTGGTTAAGTTATATAATTCATGGTAAATTGAAATACCAAAAAGTGAAACGGTACCTTTATTCGCTCCTGAACTATCACTGCCGTCACCATCCAAACCTAATAATTTCTGATAGAAATCATTTGTTATTGGAGTTGTAGAACGCCCAGATGGTGGAACATTTGGAGTAGCC
Organism: Maudiozyma serrabonitensis; assembly: GCA_030571355.1. Classification (NCBI taxonomy): domain Eukaryota; kingdom Fungi; phylum Ascomycota; class Saccharomycetes; order Saccharomycetales; family Saccharomycetaceae; genus Maudiozyma; species Maudiozyma serrabonitensis. The sequence continues at coordinate 98,575 of JAJLXS010000007.1, read as the reverse complement.
GCATTCATAGTCATTGAGGCGGCAGTTGGAATCGAGGAAACTGCAGCTTCTGTATTATCATCAGGAACACTTCCTGTGCGAGCAGCCATATGTGCCGCAGTTGGAGACAAAGAGGGCCTGTTGTTTGGGTCGATGCTATTAACAGAGTTAGTTCTCATCATTAGAGTTAATAGCTTCAGTATTTGTTTCAAAAGACTACATAACGTATCTGCAATTACGCCCGTCATGTCAATCGTCATTTTAAAATTTGGATCGCTTTTATCGTTTATGGAAATTAGGTAATTTATCAGATATTGTTTTGTTTGGATAACGGCTGAAAATAATGCCGACATTGTTGTTATTTCTGCCATACTGCCACACAAACTTCCTCTAGACTCCCTATGTTTATGGTTTACAACATGATGTGGAAGAGCATCTGATTCATTTTCCTTATTCCACATTTCGACACTATGTGCCATATGTTCCGGCAACCATACTAGTCTCGTAAGGTCAACATTTTTTGTGTTATTGAAAGAATTTAAAGAGACCCTATTCACCGATAGCTGTGAAAGTAATACCCCTAATTTTAAATTTTGAATAATAATCTTTAAACGTATCGGATCTTCATCTAGGCACCATTTATCATCAGTACCATTGCTAATGCCCTCTTTCGGAGAGTTGAAAATCGTATCAATCATATGCTTGTCCACAGACATGTTTAATAACTTCGGACCTCCAAAAGTACAACTTTGTAAAGAGTCAAAGATAATCAAAGAAATATATAACCTTTTGAAAATTACTAATGTGTCTCTTTCAAATTGGATATTTTCTAATCTTTCATTTTCGTCAATGCTTGAATCGATGCTACCGGTTGGCTTATCGTTCACAGAGCCCCTAAATATATTATAATAACCGGAACTATCATTCTCAGGTAAGATAAGTAATTTGTATAGTTTAAACTCGTTGAAAATAGTCACCGACATACCTAAAACAAAAGAATTATCATACCCAACGTATCCTAAAATGTAATTAAGGATTAAAAATGTAGACAAATATATTATTTTTATCTTTGGAGATATAATGTCTTTATTTTCTCTAAATTTTGGATGAATATCAACAATTTTTTGGAAACATTCGTTTAAAGCTGCAATAAATATACTTTGAACTTCAAATAATTCTTTCGTTGGTAATTCGTTACTTCCATCTGTCGTTCCTTCTTGTTTGATATCATTTTTGGTTCCCGATTCATTACTGTTTTGATGTGAGGATAGATTTTTAAATTTATCGAATGGATTACTAAATTTATTATCAAAGAAATGATCATTTTTATTTTCTTTTTTCAAAGCGACTCTTACCAAAAGTTCCAAAGAATTTCTGAACCACAGGATAACATAATTGTTCAACTCATGAATTGATGATATTGGTTGTGTATTGACTAACAAAATATCATTCGTCAAGGTTCTTTTATTCAAAGGAATAATAGGGAAACCGACATGTATGAATTCATAATATAGATTGATTAATTCGATATCAGATATTTGTCCATAAAGTATAACATTTCCAGCTGTATTTTGAATATGTTCCTGTTGTTTCCCCATCATATCATGATTCTTCTTAGATAATTCATTCTTTTGAACATTAGAATCAGAGGCTGCTGAAGTATTATTTACTGAATTATCACGATTTCTATTCTTGATGTCACTATTAGAATCCATATCGTTACCTGAAAGAAGAGATTCAATAGATGCAACACTAGAATTTCTATGTAATCTATTATTGTTGCTATTATTCCTAATTTTGATTGATGGAGAAGGTTCTCTTTGTGGGTTCACTTTGTTGTAATCCAAATTTTCATTATTTCTGTTATGATTAGTTGAATTTTGTGGTGGTAAAGAAATCTTAGCAGATTCTACTGCTGTTGGGGCAAGGCTTTGTTTTACCACTGGTGGATAAATTGATGAACTTGATGGTGACATCGCATCACTCGTAATAGAGTTATTTCTTGATTGGAACCCCGTAGTTGCATATTGACTAAACATAGTTAATGAAGGATTATAATTATTTGGGTTTATGCTGTTTGGATTATTATTATTGTTATTATTATTACCGTTCAGTGATTGTAATTGATGTTGTTGAAACTGGAAATATGAATATGAGTTTTGAGGTTGTAATGCAGGTGATGATGAAGGTGGAGGTAATTGAGGTTGTCCGCCCATTATTACTGAGTTAGATGTCTGTCTAATGATTGATGGAATAATACTTGATCCCCTAGATCGTTCACTTTGAGTATCATCATTACTATTATTGTTATTATTATTATTTGTGGCAATTATATTATTAGTATTATTGTTCGTTGGAGTGACAACATTATTTGGAGGATTATTGACATTTGCTGTACTTTTAAAAAATGACCAATAATTACTACCTGATGTACTACCACTTCCAATACTATTATTATAACCTGAAGAACTAGTCTTTTTCATATTCTGAGATGTATTAGCATTATTACCTGTATTCATATAAAATTGATCCTGTTGATTTACATTTCTTACTGAAATATCACTTGATAAAGAATCTATCGAACCTTTTCTTTGATGAGAAAATTCATGATATGGTACTTTCCAAAATTGTTGTTGTCCCAAATTAAAATTAGGTAACGTTGAAGAGTTATTAATGTTTAATACACCAAAATTGTTAGTATTATTACCACTACTACTATTATTAGTTGTAGTGACTCCCACAAAACTATTTGTATTATTATTATTATTATTAGTCGAAGGACCGTAACCCAAATCATTATTCACTCCAGCACTCGCACTTCCTGTTCTACTTCCAATACTAGGTGGCATATATTGAGATAGTGGAGGTAATAAAATAGATGCAGAGTTCGACCGAGACGGCGTTCTAGGTATCACTTTCGTATTATTACTGTTGTTGTTATCCATTAATACAAGCTGTTCATTTGTTTGTGGAAAAACTGATGAAACACCAATATTACCAGATGGTGTTAACGTAGTCGGCGTTACTATCGAATTATGATTATTACCACCAGTCGTAGTACCTTGAATATTTCCTGAATTTAGTGGATCCACAGTATTTATAATATTTGTATTATTAATTTTATTTTTCTTTGTAGTACTCTTATGATATCCCTTTGATGGACCTCTTTTCAATGGTACACGTTCAAAAGTACAAGCTTCATTATTTCTTGAACAATGCGTACAGATTGCTTTTTCATCATTATAATCACATTTTATCTTTTTTTTCCTACATTGATCACAAGCTCTAGAAGCTTTTGTTCTCTTTTTATTTGTAGACTTATCTTGTGAGTTATTACTCTTCGTTCGTACGCCATCAGTAGACACTTTAGACATAGTAGCCATTTCTCTTATTTCACTTTCCCCCCAAATAAAAAACAGATACACAAATAATTCTTAAATGGGAAAAGTTCGTGGAAGATCAACAAAAATATACGATATTGGCTGTCAAAAAGGTCTAAATGTTTTGATAGTTCCAGTAATAACGGTATATATATATATGTTTTTGTCTTTGTGGTTGGTAGGCACAGGTACAATTTTCGAATGATGATGTGATGCAACACTACTTGAAACTCCCCACAATAGCGCAGAAAATAGTTGTTAAATTAAGTGATTTCCCTTTGTCCTTTAGTTCGAAAACCTTTACGAAATCACCTGAATATTTTTTTCTTGTTTGTTTGATTTTTTTTTCTTTTCTTGGGCTGACAAAACCGGCGAAATTCACCAAATTTTATTAGCGGCACTCATTCACTTTTCTGTTCTGTGTTTTTTTTTGCTGCTTTCCTGCACGAAGTTGTCTGCGACTGGCAGGAACATACTTTTTTCTTCTTAAAATACTCATTGATTGAGAGCAGCAACACACAAGAAACATTACCATAGAACTACAGTTTTATATTACAATGGAGTGTACGTTTACCGGATATTAATCAATCCATTCACGATAGAAGGTGCGTCTGTGTATTGTCATCTTTAGTAGTTAAAACACATATAGTACCACGACCTAACAAAACAAACACATTCAGAAACCATCAGAATCAGGATCAAAACGTCGGGACATGTGGGGCAGTTCACAATAGCAATCATTAAATAAGCAACAACAAAGCCAAGCTGTCAATAATATGATTGATTGTTACTGCTTTTGTTCGCTTCCCCCGCGTTTTTCTGGCAAACTCTACTATTTGGCCGCAGGTTCTGCCTGCTTCTGCTCCCCTCCCCCGCTATATAAAAAAATGCGAGCAGCACACACTGAGAGATAATTGATTACATAAATAGCGATCCAATTGATAACTCGGGTTTGTAGGTAGATAGATAGATAGATAGATATACCTATATAGGTATGTCTGACTTAGAACTATTGTTGTATTGTCTTTAGTTTTTAAAAACTAATTCCCGATATCGTGATGTTTAGTGCTTTCCTTCTTTCATCGATGATTGGTTGTCATATCTTGGGACATGACAAAAAAAAATACATAAAATTCGAATACTTAATCAAATACAAAAGAGTGTTAAAAAATAAACTATATACTTACTCAAATGGAAATACAAATCTATACAGGGCAATGAGATATTATTTCACTCATAGTATAGTTCTTTTATTTGCTGGATCATCATCTTGTTCATCATCTTCTAAATTTTCTTCAGACATCGTTAATTCTAAACGATTTGTATCTTTATTTGATTGACTCAATTGCGGCAGTTGATCATTATTTGAACTTTCTACAGTATTATCATTTGAATGATGTCCTTGTGTAGATGCAATATCATCATTATCATCTGTAATGATACTTAAATTATCTCTATCATGATCTGCATTAAATTCATCATCAAGATTATCTCCTAAAGATTGTAAATCACTTAAATCAAAATCTGCAACATTTTCTGGATCTGTTGGTAATTGTTGAGATACTGCTAACATATATGATGTATCTGTTGGTCTCCAAATAAATGATACTATTACAAATACTGTAAAATACACTAAAGTTGGCCAGAAATTTGTGAAAAAGAATCTTGATCTCCAATATTTTTCAATCATATCTAAAGTATTCATACTTGCAAAAATAATTGATGAAATAACAAATCCTGCCATCATTACTGCTAATGATACATAGATTACAATTAATAATCTTTTGTACATATTTAATTTTACCACTTGTCTTTGTTCTCTTAAATAATTTACAGTTTTTGACATTGATCTAATAATCATAAAATAAAAGACAAACATTGATAAAGCAGTTGGTGCAAAAGAAATAAAGACTAAAGCAGAAGGATTTTCAGGATCTTGAAGATAACTTTGAATTAAAAATGCAGAACATAAACAAAAACTGAATGCTGTATAAAATTGACAACGTCTCATTAATGTTTTATTTAATTTTGGATAAACAACACCATAACCTAAAGCAATAATTAACAATAAGAAAAATGAAAATGTTACTTTACCAGCTGATAAAATTGATAAAAATACAGAATAAATTTTAATACCTGCTGTATTACCATTTTCATTCTTTAAATCATAATAAGCCCAAACGAAAATTGTTTCAATAGTTAAAAACATATAAAATGCTAATAAATATTTTTGTAAAGGTAATAATTCATGTTTATGTTTCCAAAATGCAAAAGAATATAATGCCATTGCAACAACGTAACAGATTGCTAATAAACCATACAATGGTAAATTATTAACTTCTGCACCTGATAAATGACCATAAGCATTTCTAAAATTAATTACAGCTTTAAATTTAACGTTTGAATCACTTTGAAATGCACTTACACAATAGTAACCTGTACTACTAATTGGATATTTAGTATCATGAAGACCTAATTCATTTTGTGAAAATGTCATAATTGGATTAACTAATGTTCTATTACTACCGCTAAATGGATCATAAACTGTATCAGTAATAATAAATTCTCCTTCATGATCTTCAGTACATAAACCTAAACGAATAGCATAATCATCACATAAATAATAATGTTCACCATCACTTAGATCAACACCTAAATGTTCAAAATCTTGAAAATCATAAATGGCAACAATAACATCACCACCATCATTAATTTCTTTTAAATTAAATGAAATAAATGGATCAACTTTACCACCCCAATCTTCTTTGGAATACATACCAGCACATACTTCATAATTATTTTCATTAATTGTTTCTCTATTACCTAATACTAGGCTTGTAAAACTTAATAATAGCAAAGTTATAGCTTTAAAGCTAACATGGTTATGAAACATCTTTGGCAAGGAAAACAAATCAAATAAATCAAAATTAGAATTTCTTATCAATGAACTGTTTTATTTTTTATCTTTCCCCTTTTTTACAATTTAAAAAATTGATCACTTATTGTTATATTAAGATTGAAATTAGTTTAAACAAAAAAATCACAAACTAAAGAACTAAAAAACAAAATAAAGCAAAAGTTAACTAGTGTATAAAAAAGAATAACAGATCAGAAAGCTATAAGAATATTTGTGGAAATAAAAACAATAGTGACAGTTACAACTCTTTAATTTTTTTTTTAACCAGTTGAATATAAAATAGCTTGTTAATAGAATTGAATAGCTTCTTAAACAGATAGATCAATAAACAAATCAATTAATTCAATACTTTTTTAAAAAAAAACAAACTATCTAAACATTGCAAAAACTCTTGTCCCATTGTGCTTAATTGATTATAAGATGTGAATATCTAACTATTATTCAAGTTTTCACACTTTGAATTTCCACTCAAAAAAATCAGTGCGCGCCATTTTTTGCTTCTTTTCTTTAAATTTGAATTTTTTAGTTTTCCGTTTGTTCTATGGGGATTTCTGTGCAATGTGGTCCCTGCCGCAAGGTTACCCTGAAGGTTTCAAGGAAAAAATAATAATTTGAAATCAATAAGTAGGGTAACACTTCTAATACTAAATACATACATACATACATATATACCTTTTAACTATTAACTTTGTAATGCTCTTAGTCTCTCCTTCATATCACTTAACATTTTGTCTGCTTCTTCATCGATATTCTCTTCGGAGACCTCTTGTTCGGATTCCTTAGCGACAGGTTCTGGCAATATTGGCGCAGTAGTTGGAAGTTCATCAATAGCTGCAAATTTTTGAGTTGTGTATTGCTCTACAATCTTATTTACCTCTTCGTTAACTTCTTCATCTAATTCTTCATCTTCATCCAAAGATTCCATTGTGTCATCGATCATCTCTGTAATGATTCCCGATTTCATTAATTCTTTCTCTAATTCAACCATAGTGTTTCGTATTTGAGGTAATCGTACCAATGAATTAACTTCTCTCATTAAATCTGTATTATCCGCCATTTGTGTAGTCAGTGTCTTCATCTTATACGCTTCTTCTATCTTCATTCCAACAGATTCCAATTGAGCCTTCGATGTATATAATCTAGAGTATTGTTTATTAATACCATATAATTCTTTAGCATATAGTTTTACGGTCCTTATATCATTTTTTTTGGCTGCTTTTTTAATTAATTGCTTTGATTTGGTTTGTAACTGACTCAGTTCATTTAATGATCTATCTACACTTCTACCATTCTTTCTTAGAATTGCCTTTATCTTTCTATGTTGTTCTTTCTCATCAGGCCCCCAAAGAGCTTTCTTGAAATAATCCATAATATACTAGGGATAAAAACAAACGGGAGCAGTATTAGAGTCCCTTCTTTTTTCACAGTAACACAAGACAAGCTAAATCAACTAAATCAATATTGTGTAGAAACACTCCTTTATATCTTCATTTGGAAAGTTATTCATATTTAAGGTCCCCTCTTTCTCTTGTTTGGTTTCACTTTTTCTTTTTTGATATTTTTTTTTTGGCCTTTTACGTTAACAAGCCGTAGATAAACTCAAAATACATTCAAAGTCACAACAGAAAATGACAATAAGGAAAGGTCTGGGAAACGAACCATCTAGTGATGGATGCTTACCAAAGGTTTCAAATTGTGTTCATTTTAGATAATAGTGTAAAAATATCGAGCACAACGTCTCTGTTTCTAATACATACACACATGTATCTGCTTTACGTAATATAATACAAACAGGTTTTTTGTAAAATGTCTTAAATAGATGGACTACTTTTATGAAGTTACGTTCATTTTATTTCTCCTTTTGAAAGAAGTTAAAAGATGAATACAGAAGGTTGTGAAAATCGAGTACTGTGATACACGTAAGAAAAAACACGTTTTTGAAGATTTCCATCATGAGAATGAGTCTTTTTTCTTTTAATTATCTTGGCTACTCCCACTTTTATACCTCACTAGTAGGTGTTCCAAATATATTTGACCTATCGACTCTTTTTATTCTAGTCTTTGTCTTGGCAGGGATCGTTTCAAAATCATCAGAATCACTCTCATAGACTGTGTGTTCAATATGTTTCTTCATATTGCTGATTGATTTTTTACTACTACTTTCGTTGCTCGAGGAATCCAACATATTTTGAAGTTCTCCAAGTCGTTGTTGTAATGATATCTTTCTCTTTTCATTCTGCTGTTTTATATTCAACTTATTTTGTAATACACGTATCTGATCCTCCAAACCTTGTAATTCAGAAGATTCTGTCATTAAGATATCGGTATCTGTTGGATGTACGGTAGATGATTGTCTTGTTTTAGGTGTTTGGCCTTCTTCAAATGAATCACTTAAGATTCTACTTATATGCTCTACGTTTTTAATCAACGTTTCAAGTTTTTGAGATTGTTGAATATCTTCCTTTGATGTCTTTGCTGTCTGAAATCTACTTTCCTCATCCTCATCATCCTCTTCATCATCGTCATCTTCTTTATTACCACCATTGTTCTTGCCATTAGCATAACGATTCATTGGTCTATATGGTGTGCTCGTATTTTTCTCTCTTTTTTTATTTATTTGAATATAATCTGTAGGTTGACTCATATTTTGAGATCTTGTTCTTTGCCTTTCCTCTGAATCTCTTCTATCTATTTCATTTTTATATCTATCAGCCATCTCTGTATATTTCCATAATTTTGATCTAAATTCATTATTTTCAACTTTCAATTCATTGATTTCTCTTTGTTTACCTTCTAACATATTAGTTAATCGTTTATTCAATTCTATTAATTCATTAAATGTTTGTGCAGACAATTTATATTCTGGAGGAAGTAATGCATCATTTGAATCTGTCTTCGTATTAACATTATTACCATATAGATTACCCTTGCCATAACCATTCGTTTTTCTCAATGGATCACTGAAATAATATTTATCTTCTACATTAAATGCATTGGGTCTACCATTACCAGTTCGTGATGTATATCTTCTGGGTGTAGGTGAAATATTCATTGTTGAAAAATGCAAATGCGTAAGGAGGAGTAGGGGTTCGGTTAATATAAAAGATAAACACACAAACACACACAGATAGAATACAAATAGCCTTCCCTTCAATTAGTTGTCAATCTTGATGAAAAGTTCATACCCTTTAAGTTAAAATTGTTTATATATAATTGTGTTTGTAAATGCTAAAATATTATTCGCGACGATAAATAAATAAATAAAATGTTTGTTACAAAAGAAAAACAAATCTGACGCGTCACACAAACAGTGCGATTTTAAGGTTAAGATGGTACTACATCATCATGATAATTGTAAGGAAAGAAAGAAACATACATAAGAGCTAACATTATATCAGTAAAAACTGATGAAAATTAATAATGCATAACGGGATCTTTATTATATATATGTATATATATCTGTAAACAGGTAAAGAAGGTAAAAAAGAGGGTTCGTTTAAACTTGTGAACTTGCAATGATTAAATTCAATTTAAAATGCTTGCTACAGGTGAACTTCCATGTTCTTTACGGGAAGTGGTACTTGGTTTATTCTCTTCGGTGACTTTCTCAGTTGTGGAAGGAGTGGGTTCATTCGAAACTACACTTTCTACCAATGATGGTAATTTCGTTTTTTCTATTTTTTCAACAACATTCTCCTTTGATTCACTAACCGGACTTACTGACTTGGCAGGTACACTATCCGAGGTAACCATTGATGAAATTGATGGACTCTTGTCTCGAAGAGCACTCTCTGGTTTAGTATTTGATTGTGCAATTGATTCCTTTTCATCTGATAAATTTCCTTGTGCTGTCGTCTCTTTGTTTCCACTTCCAACAAGGCTGGTTATACTTATCTGTTTTATATGTGAACTTAGGGAAGGAGAATGGTTAACTGATGCCTCCTTTGTTGAAGGTTCTGTAGATTTATCCTTGACATCACTTGGCGAAATATTAGTAGACATTATGCCAGATTCTGGTACTACTGATGTAGGTAATGGTTGTGGTTGAGGAGGCGTATCAATGGATGTTGGAACAGGTAATTGCGGAGTATATTGCGTTTGTGATAAAGGTGGCTGTAAAGGTGGTTGCAAAGGTAACTGTGTCAACTGTGTTGGGGATTGAATTGGTTGTACTGATACCTCAGCAACTGGTGAAGCAGTATAACTATTTGCTAATGCAGGTGTTGCATTTTGGGATACTTGCTGTGAACTTATCTCAATTTGAGAACCATCTGTCATAGAACTTTGTTTTAAGAAAGCTTTTATATCTTTAACAAATAATGGATATAACAAATCTACAATTTTTTCCTTTTGTGCAATTAAATAAGCTCTTTCAAAAGGTATCCAAACACCTTTTAAATGCATAGAACCAATCTTAACAACATTTCTAACTTTTTCACCTCTTAATATACCATCTCTTCTACCACGAGTCATCTTAGTAACATTTAATAGTTTTGTACCATTAATCATATCATTATCCGCTCTACGGACTACAGATACTCCATTAGCTTCCACTTGATAACAAAGAGTCTTTTCATCTTCCCACATAGTGGTGATCATTCTAGGTTTAGCATATTGTTTTGCATGATAAGGATATGGATAAGCTTCCATCATAGGTACCATTCCATTTGGGGCATAACCCACTGGGGCTTGCATAGGGAAAGGCTTTTGACTAGCCATCATAGGGTTCATTGTGTAACCCATTTGTGCTTGTAATTCATGCGGATCTTGAGCATACATATAAAGTGGAGGTTGCTGTGGTTGTTGTGGAGTAGGACCATTAGGTACAGGTGTCATATATGGATATTTCGCTATTTGGCCAGGTCCAGCAGCAGGTGTTTGAGCTTGTGGATAATAGTAATAATAATAAGGTTGATTCATTTGTTGCTGTTGTTGAGCAATTTGTTGTTGTTGGGCTAGCTGCTGTTGCTGCTGCTGTTGAGCAATCTGCTGCTGCTGCTGTTGAGCTAATTGCTGGTGCTGAACCATCTGTTGTTGCTGTTGTTGCTGTTGAAATTGCCATTGTTCTGGAGTCATATATTGATATGGCATAGCAGCTCCCATTTCTGGAACGCCAGCAGAATTTGGATTATGCAATGAACTGTTATTAGTGTTCATTATTTTTTTTGTTTTTGTCTTTATCCTGTTTGTATTTATCTTTTAAAAAATATGTATACAAAATGCAATGAGATATTAATGAATCTGAATAGAAATTAGTGTTAAAATAGTATTACAAAAGATGATTATGATGATAATGATGCAAATTAAAAAAAAAAACAATGATTCAAAAATAAAATAAAGAGAGGTTAATGATTATAATGGTGATAATAATAATTTTTCGTTTTTATGAATTTTTCAATATTATTGATTCAAATGATTAAATAATTTTTGCCAATCCGAATTTAATTACAGATTTTAAGGAAGAAGAAAACAAAATGTAGATCTAAATATTGTTATATATATATATAAAGTAGTAGAGAATAAATGAAAGTCCTTGATAAATTCTTAATTGTATTATATAATATAATATAAATAAATCCAGTTTTACGGAAATTTCAGTATTATATAATCTGGATTTTCAAATATTGTATATCCACTCCTTTTCGTACATATTTTGCTGTGTTTTTTCTCTTGTCGTCCACCTACATGATTTATAAACAAAAAACTCAGTTAAAGTTATGTTTAAGAAAAAATAGACAGAACTGGAAGATGGGATGAATGGCTTAGTAAACCTGTAGTTAAGAAACAATCGGAGTAAAACCTCAAATTTTATTATATAATAATAATATACATATAGAGAGAGAAAGAAACTTGGGATATGTGTATGGAAAAACTTTAACATGACCCGAATTATTTTTTTGGTTTTCCGTCTATTTAGTTGTATGGCTCTTACTCTTGTCCCCCGTACTGATACATCTTAAGAAGAGAAAACAATTTGATGTATAAGAAATCACAGAGAAACGGGAAAGAGAAGAAATAAAATAAATTTAAAATTTTTTGGAAAGGTTATGTTCCAAAACGGTTTTCCACGTATAAAAATTAAGATTATTTAATTCTGTCTCTACGAGAAGAATAGAAAAAGGGCCTGAGGGGGAGACGGAAAAAGAAAGAAAGCAAGAATCGTAGGATACGGAAAAAAAAATGAAATTGTAATGTCATACAAAGGCCAGGTCCTTTCATTTTTTGAACATAAAAGGCCCAGAGAGAGTTTGTGAAAGATATTCTGGGGTACGCGAGCGTGAGACATTTGCTTACGGTAATCGGGTCTTAAAAAGAAAAAGACGCGATAAAAAAAATGATTGTACTCTTTCAAGCACAAAGAGGGGTAAAGGATGCAAAATGATGCAAAGGATATAACAATTAAAAACAAAATACAAAATAACTTATTTTTAGTGAGAATGACAAAGAAAATGACGTAGCGGATTAATTACAAAAAAAAGGAAGAGAACCTCTAGAAGACAAAAGAATTTGTTTTAAGAAACGAACCAGTTTATTAAGTAAAGTAAATTGAACAACACCAAGAGATGTACAAACGAATAAAACGCAAAATGCGCAGGGAGTTGCTCATGGGATACTCCCAGTAAGATGCCCAGAATGTGCGTTATGCAATAACATTTTGCGAACAACAATTTTCATTTAACATTATTTTTTTTTATTAGTTATAAGAAAAAAGTGTGCATATTCGCAAATGTGCGTTTGTGTTATCAATGACAGAAATGAATAAAAGGGACAAATCCACAGGAGTGAAACTCAGTTGAGGATCTAAAAAGCCGATCGTTCAATCAACCATGAAATGAAGTAAATAAGATTGGGTTTCTACGTAGGTTTTCTGAAAAGAAAGTAAAAATTAAAGTTTTTTTATCTACTTGTATTCTCCAAAAATAAAACATAATAGATTTATGTTAACAAGGATTCTCAAGTTGCGCAAATTTGTTCTTAAACAGCACAGATGGCATAGGCATCATTTTTTTTGTTTAATCTTATTTTTTTTTCGCATTTTTCTTTGAAATAAACAAATAGATCGACAAAAACATTCACGCAGAAGAAATGAAAACGCAAATTATATACTTACCCATTACGGCTAACATTCTCTGTAGAACGGAAAACGAAACGAAAAAAAACAAAAATTTAAAAATAATACAAAAAAAATGTTTAAAATATACGTAGTAATATGTTTATGACAGGCAGATAATGCGCGAACTCTGATTCTTTTCCTTATTAAGGAAGATATTTCATGCAGTATATGATTCGTAGCAAAACACTAAAATTCTTCAGTTTTATTTTTTTCATTTTTGAAAAACCGGTTTTTCAAAATGCACAAAAAAAATTCAAACGTACTGTTGCTGCTTTCAGTTTGTTTAGAAGAAGTGTTTTCCCCCATTTTTTTCTTCTTTCAAATAATTGACTTTCTTATTATTATTATTATTATTATTATTATTTTAATAACAATTATAATTGCATCCCACGGAAAAAATAGAAATGACAAAATAAAGGATAAATACTACATCTTTGTCCAATTACAACCAGAATTATTGTGTGATTTTTACAAGATTATTTTTTAAAACTTTTAATTGGATCGTAAGTAAATTGTCCACAAGATAAAGGATTTCTTTATTTCACCTCACAGATGGTTTCCTGAAATGTTTACCACCATTTCTAATAGAAAGTAGAATACATGAGATACTAAACTTGTACGGGCGTAGTAATATAAACATCCAATTATAAGGAGAGGAAACTTATTTTACTAACAGCATTAATAAAGGTAATGTATGCACACATATTGAGTAAAACCCTACGTTTCTCCATACACTTGGGGAATCATTTTTTAAAGATACAAATGCATCTAATCTGCGTAAATGTTGTACGGTATTTATTCAGTAACTGAGAGAAACATTTGAATAACAAATGGAGAAAAAAACCTCAACAGAGTAGAGAGAAATAAATGTATACGTAGCTAATACATAATTAATTTCTTTCTTCAAAAATTTATTGTCGAGAACATTGTTACTTTCTTCCTCTCTTCTTTTGCGTTAATTGCCTATTTCATTCTCCTCTATTGCTTCTACTATCCTTCTCTTCTACGTATTTATACTGTTTCATGTATAGATGGGAAAAACAAATATATAAAATTTTCCTTTTTCCGCGGTTAGTTGACTACATACTACGCGATTAAAAATATAACTTTAAAGAAATAAGCATAATTAAAAATTCTTGTACGTCATTTTACTTAATATTTTAATCTCTTTCCTTCTTCTTCTTCCTCTTGCGGTGGTCATGCATTTTTTTCATTAAGCGGGCAAAGCCATCAATAAACAATTCAATGAACATCGTTTTAATGTGCGTTACATATTTCGATGTGCAAGAAATCTCATTTTGGTCGTACTAAATTATATTAATTTTGCGATTTCTCAAGAAAGAATAAATAATTCAATATACCAATGATGTGAGAAAAATAATTAACAGTATTAAGATACTATGTACAAATTCCATAATTTGTTTATTCGTTTTGTGCTTATACGGTTCAATTAAAATAAATTATAAATATCTCTTGCGTGGTCATCATTTGTTTCGTATGCATTTCTCTATTCCATCCCTCTATAAATCTCCTTCACTGATTCATTTTATTTGTACGTCTAGTTAATTTGTTCCTAGTTTAATGTTCTCTACTTTGTATTTAGCCTACATATTAAAGGAACCAAGGAAACAAAATACACATATTTCACATAAGAGAGTGAATTCGGAAAAGAAAAAGGATCTTCCTTTCCCTGGATTATCTAAGTAAGCACCAGCAGCAGGAGCAGGGAATATAAATATCATTTACATTTTAAGAATAGAACCCCTTTCTAAGTAATTAAGTACAGAATTTATTGAATTACTAAAAATATTAAATGAAATAATTGATCCCTCATTCATCAAATGGTGAACACATCACTTGCACGGAAAGAAAAACACTAGTACCACGTATTCGTTCTCAGCACTTATAACCTTTCTCCTGTTTTTGTAAAGAATATTTTTCTTTTCCTACGAAGTTATTATTGAAAATATTCATTTGTTTATTATTTTTTTTCAATTTCCGGTTAAAGGTGACTGAAATGGCGTACAAGTGTAGCGTTGTTCTCATCATTGAAAATAAAACGGAAAATGAAATTTGTTTTTTTTTTCTTTTTTGCTGAATCTCCACTTAGCAGATTCTAAAATTGTAAAAAGAAAAAATATTCTGTGATTATTTGAATAAACTTTTAAAAATTATTAAAGTTATAATTCCTTTTGACCATATCACTGAAAAGGAAAATAAATAGTACTCTTTGGGAACATTGAAAGAACAAACCAAAAGCTAAAAAAAAAAAAAATGAAAACCGGATTTTGTTCTTTTTTTAACAAGGAGAAATGACACAAAATTATTAAATAATATTATAAAGAAGAATATGAACTCTAAATAATTAATATTAGTCCAGATTAGTACAGACATTATTATAATATATTGGATTTCAAGGAGTAATCTAATAGAACTAATATACAATTCTAATAAATAATTATAAATTGTAACAATGGTGTAATTAATTCAAATGGAATAATAAGTTGCGGATGTATTTGAATTGGGACAGAACTAAATTATATTGAGAGGACTATATTAATAGTCTTGAATATCCCTTTTAATATAGAGTAGTTCTTCAACTAGTAGGTTATCACTATATATTTAGAGACCGTCCCAAGCTGACTTAATTATCAGTATGGCAATTCATATCTTTTCTTTGTTGTTTTGTAATATACCAATGTTAATTCTTTTAATTTGAAACATTTTTTGTAGCATTTAATTAGTTGAGGTAAGCAAGTGAAAGACAAATCTGATCTGTAGATAGCCGGTTTTCTATGAAATATATGTAAGTATATATTGTTTTGCTTTCATCGACAGAAGAAGCATTATCTTACCTTTCTGTTTAATTTCAAGATTAAATGTCATGTAATTATCCAAGATATATATTTTTATTGTTTTTCTATATGCTTTCGTTTCGAGTAGACAGAAAGGTATGAGAATCACTATACGGATATCACTATCATACGAAAACAAAACAACCTACAAAAAGTTTCAAATTATAAGAATAACATTTGTTTTATTAAGTCAGGAATTTGTTTTTATATTTTGAAACCTTACCAAAACTCGGATTTAATTTCTTACTGAAGCATATTATGTAACTGAAAGAGTTGTAATTTAGTTTATTTTTATGGAACAAACGTATTTGATAAAGTTAAAAGAAAATTGATAAGCACACATCTAAACTTATATCGGATAAGCATGATTAAGTAACTCCCTCAAGAAAACCATGGTATTGAACCTTAAGGAATGAAGTATTCATAAGAACAAAAGAAAATTATCTAAAAGATATAATTATTCAACGAAGAAGGGTGTGCTTCATTAAAAGGACCTATTACAAAAAATTTAATTTAAAAGGTTTCCAAAACCTATTTCCATTTGGTAATTTAAAACCTCATCAGATTCATCGTTGTTCTTTACCTTGTTTTGATCAAGTGTCAGCAATAAATGTTGTTTTATTTGTTTGATAAATTTCTCTATTCGAATGAATCGCAAAACTTTTACAAAAGAACCAGTAGTAAAATTAAATGAGGAGAGGAAAAAATATTTCAAAGATTATAAAAATACTTTTATTAAAGTAACAATATCCACTAGAGCAGGAGAACATAGGAAAATAAATGGTTTATTAATGAAAAAAAAACAACCGACATGCCATATTACCTCTCTTTAAAACAAATAAAACAAAATATCTTATTTTTGGGAAATTTTAACTCGCATTATGAATACAATATTTTCCCTTATCTTATTCGAATTCGATCTTAAAGGTTCATTCGATATGCTCTACTCTTAATATAGTTATAGTTCTCTTGATATCATGTATTACGATGAACGGCTCAAAAGTATTGAAAGCTCTGGGTTTACATCACTCTATACGATATAGTCATTTCTTAATTAATTTATTTTTTCTTAAAGTGAAACCTCCGACGACAATTTCCGGTGGCGAACCGAAATTAAAGGATTTTGATTTGCTTGGAAGTTGATTAAGCAGTCATTCAAGAGTCCTTAAAGTTTCTAATAAAATGTTAGAAATACTTTTTTTTTCCATCTTGCAATACTGTTCACATAACAACATAACAGTTATTCCATCATCGAAATATCCTTCTGATAATCGATATAACAAAATAACACTATGCTAAGATCATCTATTGTTCGCTCTCGTTCTTCTATTAGACCTATCGTACGTCGTTCTTACTCCTCTTTCAAGGAAGTTAAGTTTGGCGTTGAAGGTAGAGCTGCCCTATTAAGAGGTGTTGAAACCCTAGCTGATGCAGTTTCCGCTACTTTAGGTCCAAAAGGTAGAAATGTTCTAATTGAACAACCTTTTGGTGCACCAAAGATCACTAAAGATGGTGTTACAGTTGCCAAGGCCATTGTTCTAGAGGATAAATTCGAAAACATGGGTGCCAAACTACTACAAGAAGTTGCTTCAAAGACTAATGAAGCTGCTGGTGATGGTACTACTTCTGCGACTGTTCTAGGTAGAGCTATCTTTACCGAGTCTGTTAAGAACGTGGCTGCAGGTTGTAACCCAATGGATCTTAGAAGAGGTTCTCAATTAGCTGTCCAAAAAGTTATTGACTTCTTGAGTTCTAACAAGAAAGAAATTACTACTTCAGCTGAAATTGCTCAAGTAGCCACAATCTCTGCTAATGGTGATGCTCATGTTGGTAAATTATTAGCTTCCGCAATGGAAAAAGTTGGGAAGGAAGGTGTTATTACCATTAGAGAAGGTAGAACTTTAGAAGATGAATTAGAAGTTACTGAAGGTATGAGATTCGACCGTGGGTTTATTTCACCATACTTTATTACCGATGCTAAATCTGGTAAAGTAGAATTTGAAAAACCTTTGCTATTATTAAGTGAAAAGAAGATTTCTTCCATTCAGGATATTCTACCTGCTTTAGAATTATCCAATCAAAACAGAAGACCATTGCTAATTATCGCCGAAGATATTGACGGTGAAGCTTTGGCTGCTTGTATCTTAAATAAACTAAGAGGTCAAGTTAAGGTCTGTGCTGTTAAGGCACCAGGTTTCGGTGATAACAGAAAGAACACCCTTGGTGATATTGCTGTATTAACTGGTTCTACCGTATTCACTGAAGAATTGGACTTGAAACCAGAACAATGTACTATTGAACATCTAGGTTCTTGTGATTCTATTACTATCACAAAGGAAGATTCTGTTATTCTAAATGGTAATGGTTCCAAGAGCTCTATCAATGAAAGAATTGAACAAATTAAGAACTCTATTGATGTCACTACCACAAACTCTTATGAAAAGGAAAAATTGCAAGAACGTCTAGCTAAATTATCTGGTGGTGTTGCCGTTGTTCGTGTCGGTGGTGCTTCTGAAGTTGAAGTAGGTGAAAAGAAGGATCGTTATGATGATGCTCTAAACGCTACCAGAGCTGCTGTCGAACAAGGTATCCTACCAGGTGGTGGTACTGCCTTGGTTAAGGCCTCTAGAATTCTAGATGATGTTGAAGTTGAGAACTTTGATCAAAAGTTAGGTGTCGACATCATTAGAAAAGCTATCACTAGACCAGCTAAACAAATCATTGAAAATGCTGGTGAAGAAGGTTCCGTTATTGTTGGTAAGTTAGTTGACGAATTCGGTGAAGACTTCTCTAAGGGTTACGATGCTGCTAAGGGTGAATATACCGATATGTTAGCTGCTGGTATCATTGATCCATTTAAGGTGGTCAAGTCTGGTCTAGTTGATGCTTCTGGTGTTGCTTCTCTATTGGCTACTACTGAAGTTGCTATTGTTGACGCCCCACAACCAGCAGGTCCAGTTGGTGGTGGTGCTCCAGGTGGTATGCCAGGTATGCCTGGTATGATGTAATTGGAGAAATAACGAATTAAATTTTCTTTGTTTCTCTCTTTCTAAAATATCTTCCATTCGTCATAATTACGTTAGTATTCAGATAAAGATTTAATGAAACTACGCAACAATAATAAGTACCACCCAAAGTGTTAGAAATTTCAAGATAAAAGAATATTTGAAAACTTGTAAATATATATATAGTCATGTATAAATAATCTTATATATGAGAACTACACTTTGAAAATAAACAAACAAAAAATAATTACTTACAATTATTCACAAAATTTATGAAAAAGGAATTATTAATGAGGGTATTTATTTCTATGTCAATTATGTAATGTTTTAATTTACTGATGTTCCTTTAATCTTCTCCTCCATTTCTTTCTTCTTCTTCTCCAATTGCCTTGATCTTTCAAAGTAAAGATTTGGATGTGCAATTAAGGTTTGATCATTAATTTCGGGGTCATTACCATTAAAATCATGTGTGAATTCAAATACTTTAGTATTGGCAGTTGTATATTCACCTTTATTACATGAGTCCAACACACTACCAATTTGTGCTGGAGTTAAATTCATCTTTTGTAATTCTGATGTCAATTTTTCATTACTAAAATCTCTAAATGGACAACCATGATAATCACCTCTACCGGGCCTTGGTTTTGATAAAATTGTACGACAATCCCAAGGTTTATAATTAATTCTATTACCTTCTAAACCATAATTATGTCTAAAATTATATCTATATTCTTTATTAAATTTCTCTGTTGTCATATGTCCACCATCAGTAAATGCTTTACAGAAAAATTTTAATGATTCATCTGCACTTAATCCAATACCTTTTAAAAATAAACTTAATTGTTGTCTACCATTATATCTTAAATGATGATTAGTTTTCAAACCTTCCATCAAATGCTTCACGGAAAGTGGATAATGTTTCATAATCTCTGGGGACCAAACAGATTCTGCATTAATTTCATTATCTGAATTATCACCATATTGACCATTATTTTGATCAAAATCAGTAACGGTATAACCAGATGATAGATGTGTCAGGATTGGTAAAAGTCTATCATCTTCGTCTAACCTTGGCATATACTGGAAAGTCTTAATCAACGAATTATTAATATTATTGGAGAATTCGGATGCTAATAAGTTCAATTGTTGAAATTGTGGCAAATATGCGTACCCATCTTTTATAAATACTTGACGATTTCCTACTAATTCAATAACATTTTCAAATGGTAGTTTAATATATCTTTCACGTGCAAAATAGGCTTTACGTTGTTGTTCATCATTTAAATTTACTTGAAATTGTAATAAGGGAGATGTAGTCTGATATAATTGTTGAGATAGTTGTGCTTTTTCTTCATCAGAGATGAATTGAAGTAATGGTAAATTTAATGATTGAACAAATTTCGTTTGATCAACAGAGGTTAACATATTAAATCTAATCTTAAATAGTAATGTTTCAGATCTAACAAAACTTTCTCTTAATTCTTTTGTACGACAAAAACATAATCTTAGAATATAATGAGAATAATAATCCTTTTTCTTTTCTAAAAATGAATCATTCCCAGTCGATGAAGATGATGCAGAGGTAGATGGTAACAATTTTTGTAATTGAGGTTTAATTATAGTAGCAATTTCTTTAATAGATTTATTTCTTGAAATACATGATTGAATCTCTTGTAAGATCTTTAATCTATCGATGGCCCAAGTTTCAAATTCTTCTAAAGTAATTTCACCTTGTGGAGGTAATTCATAAAAATTCAATTTAGTCTTACTGATATTACTGTAAAGTTTCTGTTCATCTAAAGAAAGCGGTCCATTTGAAGGAAATCCTGTAATACCATTTTCTAATTTGATTGAGGTATTGCTATCGTCAAACGATAAATCGTTATTCCTTCTAGCTGCTAATCTTCTCTTGTTCTGTCTAAACATTTGGTATGATTCAATAAAAACTATTCAGTAATAGTCACACAATGTATGTATAGACCAACAAACAACTACTAGGGTTGATGATATCGATGTCGAAGTAGTAATAAAAATATTCCTCTCCATTGGACTGAGTTATATGTATATTTTAATATATTGGTTTGTTGACAGTTAACGCGAAACTGTTTAATTATTATGGTAAACGCGATCCAAAATTATCTTTGGCGTCTTACTAAAATAAAAAACTAACATCGTTATGAACGAGCAGGGGACTTTCTTAAAGGGCATAAACTTTGGAAGAAAAAAAAATTGGTTTAAACACAACAAATATAGCCGCTGACTAAGTGAGATATAAACTGCTTTCTCTTCTTTATATAAACAGAGATGCAATATCACAAAGATTGAAGCATATGGACTCTGATGGTTGTTGAGGTCGCATGTGGTTTCGTTGAATGGAAGATAATCAATCTGCTTAAGAAAACATTTGGATAAGTCGGTCATCGGTCATCACTCAACATTTTAAATTGAAGGCAGGTATGCTAGATATAAATGAATTGAATATACTAAAGTTTCTAAACAATAATGATAGATTGTTATGCTCAACCTCGATTCCATTGTTAAATGCTATTCTTTTAAGGGAACTTATATGAGAGCGTAAGTACCGAGTAGCTAAAAAGACATAAACTCATTTTAAAAGGGTTACTTCTACAAAAGCAATTGGGAAACGTTCCACTCAAACATTCTAAAGTAAAATAAACAAATAATGCTGTTGTTCCTTTTCTTCTTTAACCGATTCCTCTACCTTTAACTTGTTATACCAATTAGCCGCCCAAAGCATCAAAGATGTGTTACCCTCTCTCTCCAAAAAATTTTGTGATGAGTTTGTTTTTTTTTAGCTCTCAAAGCCTTCTTCCGAATTTTCTTTTGAATTTTCGTTTGTTACTGAGAAATGAGAGAATATTGAGAACCTTTCTGAAAATTACGTGAATGTTCGTTCTTATGATTTAGTGAAGCAGGCTAAGTCGGCGGGCCTCATACTAGAATTTATGCATAATTCATTACAATAGAATCGCAAATCAATATTTAGAAGTAAAGGTACTTCGTATGACACTTTTGATCCAAACGTCTCTACTTTCAACGACATAGAAAAAAAATAAAAGACTCCATACAGTAAAGAAGTTTTCCTTTTCCTTTTTGTTCTATTTATTACGATCATATTGTACTATTTTTGAGGATTTTTTTTTATATATCCTAAAAAGAAAATTTTACCTGGTATATATAAGATTGATTCGCACTTATTTTGTGGAACTTAAAAGATACTTTGGAAATATTAAGATAAAATAAAATATGGTATCGTTACAGTTATCGTCAGCGTTATTGTGGACGACTCTGTTCCTTACTAGCAAAGTCACGGCAGTGGAACTTGATTTAAACAGTTTTGAATCTCTCGAGAATGCTACCTCGTTAATTGCTTATGGTTTAATGGATTATTACACTGGTGATCAATATGGTAAAACTGTTGGTATGTTCTCCGATCCATATTATTGGTGGGAAGCCGGTGGTGCTTGGGGTTGTATTCTAGATTACTGGTACTATATGGATAATGACACTTATAACGACAAATTTATGGCTGCTATGATGCATCAAACTGGTGACAACAATGATTATATCCCATTGAATCAATCTACCACTGAAGGTAATGATGATCAAGCCTTTTGGGGTATTGCTGCTATGACGGCAGCAGAAAGAAACTTCACTAATCCACCTGAAGATAGTCCACAATGGTTATATTTAGCTCAAGCTGTTTTTAACACAATGGCTTTACGTTGGGATGCAGACACATGTGGTGGTGGTCTAAGATGGCAAATTTTTGTTTGGAATTCTGGTTATGATTATAAGAATTCTGTCTCTAATGGTGCTTTATTCCATTTGGCCGCTAGATTAGCTAGATACACAGGTAATTCAAGTTACACAGATTGGGCTGAAAAGGTTTATGATTGGATGTGGGATGTTAATGTTATCTCACACGGTGACTATATGTTCGTTTATGATGGTGTTAGTGTTAATAATTGTTCTGCAGTGACTCCATATCAATGGACATATAATCAAGGTTTATTACTTGCAGGTTGTGCATATCTGTATAATTCTACGGGTAATGAAACATGGCATCAAAGAACTTTGAAACTGTTAAATTCTTCCTCAGTCTTTTTCAATAATAGTATACTATATGAAGCTGCATGTCAACCAAGAGACACTTGTAATACAGATCAACGTTCTTTCAAGGCTTATTTCTCTCGTTTCCTTGGTGTTACTGCACAATTGGTCCCTGAAAGTAGAAATCAAATTATGCATTGGATCAATGCATCTGCCGTTGGTGCTGCCCAATCTTGTTCTGGTGGTACTGATGGTCATACTTGTGGTACAAATTGGTTCTATGGCGGTTGGGATGGTAAGTACGGTCTAGGTGAACAAATGGCTGCACTTGAAATTTTGGTCAATACTAGAGCTCTGGACAAGCCAGCTCCATATACAGCACAGGACGGTGGTTCTTCACAAGGTGATGGTGCTGCTGGTACAGAAGCTCATGCTACTAATTTGAATCCTTTGAATATTACTGCTGGTTCTAGAGCCGCAGCTGGTATTATCACTGCAGTTATCGGTATTTCCATTGTAGCATGTGCCTTATGGCTAGTGTTTTAATATGGCACGACCAAAAATTTTGATGAATAATCTTGTTTTGTTTAGACTAAACATAACAGCTAATACGGGCTATTAAATTTTTTTACACTCATTCTACTTCATTTATTATATTTTTATCATATTATTACTACTACTACTATTATTATTATTTTTTTTCTATACGTAACTATTACATAAACATAACAATCACTGAATCCTTTTTTTATTTGATAAAAAAGGGTATGACAAAGACAATTATAACAAACGCCAATAGGTCGAAGCTCTTACTGTAATTGATTTTTCGAACCACCTTAACGCCAACAACTCTACAAAATGATAATCTTGATAACTGAAACAATCTAGTTCCAGTTTAAGAAGATCAGAAGGCAAGAGTATATGTTCTCCACTTGAGAGGAGTAGTTCTAAATTCTTATACAATAATTTTGTCCTTTCTTCAAAATATTGGAGGATATGATTTGTCCCATTTGGTTCAATTGGATTGCCTATGGATATTGGGTCTTGATAATAACCTGGCTTAATAGTTCCTGCCGTCAACCAAAAATAAAAATTATCAATAAGGAATTGCAACCACGAGAGTGGTTCAGTCTGAGTATGTATCTGTGTAGACATAAGTGTATCCTCAATCAACCCGCCAAAGAAAAATGTGAATGTCTCTAAATCATGAGGTGTAGCTTTTAGTTCGTTCCCTTTATTATCTTGAATCGAGATTGGGGAACCTGGTTCAATCATATCTTCTAGAGATCCTATAGCTGGCAATCTTATGGCAATATCATATATTTCCTCTCTATATATAAGTACTTCATCGCTGGTACATGCGATATAGCCTTTATTACTATCCATTAGATGATCAATATCAATGGTTCCTATCGTGTAGAGTAATTCTTGAGGGGTAAGGTCATTTGTAGAAGAACATGAGTCAGATACTTTCGAAAGACATAACGCTAACGAATTACACATATCGAATGAGCCACCCGCTGGATTTAAGATAATAATTCTTTTATTTAAAAGACATGCTTTCCATACAGCAAACATTAAGGGACCGAGTTTGGTTATCCAAAAGGGGAGGTATTCAATCATTTTCTTTCTTGTCAATTGAGCAGTTATTGGTATATGACGATTAGCATAATAATGAGAAAAAATATCAAAATTGTCAAAGTTATTGGTTTCTAACCAGTTGGTTAATAGTTGTTCCAAATCAGCAACATATTTATCAATATCAATCTCATTTAACTCTACTATAAGGCCTAATGAATACATTTTCACTTGACTCCTATCAATCTGACCGTTTTCTCTGATATTCTGATCAAAACTATTTTGGCAGAAGTAACTAATCCCATGATAACGTTTAGTTGGATGGTTTTCGTCTATTACCATAAAGTTTACCACATCATCGTTTGATTCGTGAATTCCCGACGGTAGAGCTTTAAATTCAAGGTTCTTAAAATAATTGCAATTCTCTTGCCATATTATGATATTCCCTTTCTTCATGTCAAATTGGGATAAAAACATCCCAACAATAGGTGACTTATCATCAGATAACATCGTTTCTTGGATAATTGTTGAGTAAAACCGTTCTTTGGCCACCCTTTTTTGTGTGTAGTTGGATTAATTGTTTCCAAGCATTGCCTACATCGATGCCATTTATATAAAATATTTTTAAGGTTATGGAAATTTATTCCGGATAATATATTCTTCTAGCATGCTTCACTGCAATAGAGTTACAAATCCCTAAGGACTATAATAAGATAATGGGAGAAGGGGGATCTATTGAAAGAACCAATAGACGACTATTGCAACGAGATATTGAAACTTGTGTTCACGTTTTGCAAGAAGGTGTAGATACAGAAGCAGCGGAAGCCATTTCTTTGTTTAGTAATAAGACAACATCCAATGAAAAATGGGCAACAACGCTAACAAAAACTTATCAAACTAAGACTGATGAAGAGTTTAAATCATTTGAAACAGATAAAAAGTTATATATAGAGAAAATTGATAAACTTGAAGAAGAAGTTGAATATTTGGAGAAGCTTTGTAATGAGATGGAAGAGTTTAGTAAAGAACTAGAAGTGAAAACTAAAGTGGAACGCAGTAGGTGACGACAATAATATTTACTATATATATATATATATATATATATGTTTGTATTGCATTTCTTTAAAAAAATTCAACAACCTTGCTCTGCGAGATCGTTTGTAATATTTACATAAAGTTGAAGAATAGATTCTGAATTTTTTTTGTTTTGTAACAAATGCTCAAAGGTATCATGGAATTTATTCCTCCAATTAATAATATCTAGATGATCCATATTTGGTAAAGTTCCCATATATTTTCCCCAGTGACTACTCTTTACGGTTACCATCCCATCGTTTGGTTCCCCATCTGTAGCATAATTAATTATGCTCCAAGTTAATGCAAAAGAACTATACCATTTGGGACTGAAATAAGCACCATATGAAAAATATTTAACATTTGGATCATTAGGGGTAATATTATTAAAATATTGAGCATAATAAGTGGTAAGTTGATAATAACACATTGGTAACAGGGGACCATTATCATTTAATGATTTACGAATCTTACCAAATTGTCCCACGACATAATTTGCTACTTCTGATCCACCATGGGGTGTAGATAAAGTTGTTAAACTTGCAACTTCATAATTTTTTTCATTCTTTGGAATCCTTGAGATTAGATATCTACAATCTAGACCACCCATCGAATGTGCAATGAAGTTAAATTTGGTGAATTTATCATTCTTTGTTTGTAGGTGTTGATTAACCAGAGTATTTAAAATTTTATTTAATGACGTTGCTCTTTCTTCAATACTACCAAATGGCGGTACTTTTGTAATGAAAACTGTACAACCTTTACTCTCTAATATTCGTTTTATTCCAATCCAATATTCGACTTCCAATACATTTTTTTTAACTTCATTATTAGTTTCATCCACTATAAAATATTCGGAGTTTTTATTACTAACAGCATTTGAAATAACGTTTATTAATGTTCTTACAGATGGAATTAAAATTAAAGTATCAAATCCAGAGAGTCCATGACAAAGAATTATTGGATATTTTGGTGGCCTATAATTAGTATAATTAGGTCTAGTGAATCTTGAGCTTGGGATTCTTTCTTTTCTTGTTATTAGATTATTATAAGTTGAAACAAAATCAGTAACTTTGGGATCATCAGTTAAAGATGCTAATTGTTTTAATGAATTTGAAGAAGTTTCTGTTCTTGATTTGTTGAGCGGTTTACTAAACGGATACGGTAAGGATATCATTAAGGCAGTGTGATGGTAATGATATGATGCAATTACAACGAGATCAACTTTTTATCACTGTGCATTAAAATATTGTAAGTGAAAAAAAAAAAAAGAGCATAACTAATAAATATATATATAATTTTTTTATTATATTATTAAACGGTTAAACAAGTTATATAGAATTAATCATAAATATACAACTTATAAAGTGTTTTGAGTTCTGAAAACTTCGAAAGCGTGAGCAATTCTAACAGACATGGTCTTTTCACCTTCTCTAACCCAGACTCTTGGGTCGAAGAACTTCTTGTTTGGAGATTCAGCACCGGTTGGGTTACCGACCATAGACATGATGTAGTCCTTCTTGTTTAGGACGTAGTCACGAATACCAGTCAAGTAAGCGTATTGACAGTCAGTATCCAAGTTAACCTTGACGACACCGTTGTCGATACCAGTGTGGAATTGTTGGTCAGTAGAACCGGAACCACCGTGGAAGACTAGGTACAATGGCTTGGAACCAGCTGGAGCACCGATCTTTTCAGCGGTGTACTTTTGGTGGTCAGCCAAGATTTCTGGAGCTAGAGCCATGGTACCGGCGTAAACACCGTGAACGTTACCGAAAGCAGCAGCAATAGAGAAGTTTGGAGAGATTGGGCTCAAAGCTTCGTAGACAGAGAAAACTTGAGCTGGCTTGGTGTATAGAGCATCTCTTTCGACACCAGAGTTATCAACACCATCTTCTTCACCACCGGTAATACCGATTTCCATTTCTAACCATTGTTGCATAGCGGCCATTCTCTTGAAGTATTTAACACAAGTACCGATGTTTTCTTCATCGGATTCTTCGGAAAGATCCAACATGTGAGAAGAGAATAGAGGTTCACCGTGAGCCTTGAAGTATTCTTCATCAGCGGCTAGCATACCATCGTACCATGGTAGTAGCTTCTTGGCACAGTGATCAGAATGTAGAATAACTGGGATTTCGTAAGCAGAAGCAATGGATCTGATGTAGTGAGCAGCAGCAATGGAACCTCTGATAGCGGCGTTTTGACCGTCGTTAGAGACACCCTTACCGGCGAAGTAAGCAGCACCACCGTTGGAGGTTTGTAGAACAATTGGACACTTGTTGTCTCTAGCGGCTTCTAAAGCAGAAACAACGGTAGAGGAAGAAGTAACATTGATAGCTGGAATAGCGAACTTGTGTTCCTTAGCGTAGTCAAAGACAGCTCTGACATCGTCACCGACAATAACACCGGACTTTCTCTTAATAACGTCTAGAATACCCATTTTTAATAATATTTAATATATGAATTTATATATTTTTGAGGCTGGTTATATTACAAAATAAAACAAAAAAATCAAGAAATAAATACAGTTAAAAAAGAAAGAAATAAAAAGTAAGTGATTTCTAAACTAAATAGAGAAGGCAAGTTATAAAATTAATTAATCAAATAGAAATAGAATAGGTTCTGACTTTATATAAGAAAAAAATGGAAAAATTTAGCTGGTTATTCGCTTTGTGATGTAAACTTCAAGTGAAATTTACCTCGGGTTCGACGTCGTCAGATGTAGATTTAAATTTTAATATTCAAATATTTACCTGTAAGCAACTTTTTTTGAAGCTACGTACTGAATGGATATAACAAATATATACATAATTTGCGTGAGTTTCCTACAAAATTTCACCATCATTAATTAATTTAAATTTCAGAATAATATCTATATTGAATGCTCTGTTAAGAGAAGTAATAGGCGATGCGAAGAAAAATTTTTCAGTTTGTGGGCTGCGCAATCTGGTTTAGTGAGTGGATGATGTCAGCGGTGCGTGGGTGTCGTCGCCAGGGTTTCTTTTTCGCTGTCTGTGCGGGCGCGTGTGTGTCGCTGTATTAGTGGATGCCCGGGGGGAGGTCGCGTAGCGTGGGTTGCGTAGCGTGGGATCCCAGGAAACGCGTTGCCCGCCACGTGACATGGACAGAGGAAGCCCGGTCTGCGCAATCATTTCGTACGTCAGGAATCCCTGTCTTTCGGTGATGCTTTAGGGTTTGACAAGTTAGGGCTACACTCCTCAATATGCTTTCATTATCTTTGAAAGTTTGTTACTACTATTAATAACAATGATTATAGTAGTCATATTCTACGTAATAAACAAAATCTTTCCCCCGTACAGTGGTGGTGTCGTTCTTGATGTATTAAAACTATATGTATATATCGAGAGATAGATAGATGTATAGGTATCTATGTTATTTTGGTAATGTTGCACCAGGCGGCATGAATGGTGGGAACATAGGAAATGGCATCATTGGTGGTGGAGGCATTGGTTTTAATTTTTTATCTATATGTGTATCATCATTATTATTAACATCGTTACTATCCTTAGTCTTAGATTTCTCTATAAATTCATTCACTTTCTCTTGAGTTTCTTCATCTTTAATTAATGAATCTAATAAAATATCATCTGTATTACATAATGGACATGTAAAATCATTTTCTAATAATGAATCTTCCATTGCTACCCTTGATACAATTTTATTACAACATTTTGATGTCTTAACTGGATCTTTGATTAATCCGCCAGTTAATGGACATTTTAAATCTTCGGGTAAATCTTTAAAATAATTTTTACCCCAAATTGCTTCTTTAGAATCCATTGTTCGAAGTTGTTGTTTTCTTTGATAATCTTCCCATGAATGTTCATCTGCAACTTGAACAACAAATTTACCTTCATCTGTTACCATTATCTTTCTTTGTGCCATTTCTTCAGGCGTTATTGATTCAGGATCAATTTCAATACTCTTTAAAAATTTCTTTGGTATACCTGTCGTACGTCTAATTCTTTTACCCTCAAAATTTGGATCTGTATTCGTTGGACAATTCTTAATCCAATGATCCCTTGATCCACATCTATAACACATATACCCAGGTGGTGGTGGTCCATCATCTGCATTAGTTGTTGCACTACTATTATTATTTTTGAAAAATATGGGTGTCGCCGTTGACATCTCTTGTTGTGTTTGTTCCCATTGATTCTCTTGATTTGCAAACATATTGGCTATTCGATCTTCTTCACTGACTCCGTTTGGTGCACCACCACCACCGTTATTATTCATCGATGTCGTCATACCAGGTCCTGGACGTTTTGACATCGTATTAAATACACGAGGTCTACCGGTAACATATCTTGCTGCATTACCAATCATCTTATGTGGTGTTCTATTACTACTATTTCCGTTACCTATACTAATTTTCGATATAGCAGGAGATCTTCTAGCAATAACACTAGAAGATCTGGCAATGACTATTTGGTCTTCATCATATTCTTCATCGGTATCGGGATTATATAACCTTAATTGAAAATCTATACCATCACCAAGTTTATTCTCTTGAATTATTTCTCTTTTAAGGTCAAATACTGTTAAACCAGTTCCATCAAATAATATTCTTGATGGTTCACGTTGTGATTTCCAACGATAAAATATAGTACTACTCATATTTCACAAACTTTAGATCCCACTTGTTTCCCTGTATCAACCACTATCACTTCTTATATCAGCACTTTCTCTATCTCTGTCCCTTTCTTTTGATGTGATGTTTTTTCTACTTGTATTAAAAAAAATCGGTTCAAAAAAAAAAAAAAAAAAACATTGTTCTTACTAATTTTTACATTGAAATTTAACGTATTTTATATATTAATTAAGTAATAAAAACATTATCAAATACAACAAAATACAAGAGAAGAGGGACAACAGGGAAGAATAAGGAGGATAAAAGAGAGATATGGCTGTACCTGGATACTATGAATTATATAGAAGAAGTACGATTGGTAACAGTTTGGTAGATGCGTTAGATACATTAATTAGTGATGGTAGAATTGAAGCCTCTTTAGCTATGAGAGTGTTAGAGACATTTGATAAAGTTGTAGCAGAGACATTAAAGGAAAAGACACAATCTAAATTATCTGTTAAGGGTAATTTAGATACATATGGGTTTTGTGATGACGTCTGGACGTTCATTGTTAAAAAATGTAAAGTTACCGTTGAAGGGAATCCCGAAGAAGCCGATTCTCAAACTATCATTAATGTTGATAAATTAAGAATAGTTGCATGTAACTCAAAAAAGAGTGAATAAATGAAATAAGTTAATCATTTGTGTTTTTAAGTCTAGAAATCTGAATTTTATTAATAAGTATATATATATAAATTACATATAAAAAAAAATTAATAATGGAACTTTAATAACCATCAATATTTTTTTCTCAATTTTTTTTTAAAAACAATTTATCTAGATCTTTTCAGCCTTGACACCGTGCTTCCAGATAGCAACGAATGGGGTAGTACCATCCTCACGGTAGTTCAACATGATGATCATGGCATCTGGGTCCATAGATTCACCAGTGAAGAATTCCCAGTCCTTGAAAGAACCAATGACCTTCTTAACGTAAGCTTGGGCACCCTTTTCGAAAACTGGAACAGCTTCTGGGTCAGATTCGGACAATTTAGCCTTGACAGCCTTCATGTAAGCCTTGATGTAAGTAACGAAGGATTTCTTGTCGAAACCAGTTGGTTGTAATCTGAAAGAGTGGACAACGTTGTTAACAACTTCAGAACCATCTTCAACATCATCATCACCATCTTCAGCAGATGGGTTGGCACCGATATCAATGTTATCACCACCAACCTTGACCATAGCACAGTCGGCTTCGTAAATGACATCATCAACCAATTTTAGGTCGTAAGCATCAGATAGTAATTCATCACCAGAGAAGATATCGTTGTAAATAATCATTGTGTGTAAGGTTTATATATGGAATTGTACGGGTATATTGAAACCAAATTGAAAAAAAAAAATAATTGAAACAGCCAAACAGTGAAATAAAAACCAATTGGAACAAATTTAAAATACCCTTATGTTCACATATATATATATATATTTATATATCCATTTAAGCATTCCCAATATATTATTTAAACCAAAAAATCGATGAAAAAAAATTTTTCAGTTTGGCGAGACGAAAAAGAAAAGAATTTCAGAAGAAAAAAAAATTTTTAATGGCCAGCACGTTGCTCGTGTAAGGTGACCACTTAGCTCATCGGAATCTAAAAATATTGGCCCTTAAAAGGATACAGATCAAATGTTATTGTTACCGGAGTATATTTTCCATACTTCGGTGGCTATTTCGTTTGGGGTGTGTGTTGGTAATCCTATTAGGGAGTCTACCAATTGAGCTTTTGCAATTGGATCCATTTCGTTTGTCATATCAGTTCCGGTGACAAGACCTGGGGAGATAGATTCTGCACGAATACCCCAAGTAGTTATTTCTTGTGTGAGAGCTCTCGTGTATTGAGTTAATGCAGCTTTTGATGCAGAGTATACTGTAGTTCCTGGTATAGTCATCTTTGGTTCACCAAGAATTGATGAAATATTAATGATGCATGGTGGAACATATCCCGGTATACAATGTTTTGTTGATAAATCTTGTCGTACTGTCTTCATCATATGTTTTATAGATAAATTTGAAAGACTAACACAACTTGCAAAATTTAAATTCATGATTCTTGCAATTTGTTCTGTTGGAGTTCTTACACTTAACGAATGTTGCGAAATTCCTGCACAATTGACTAATAAACTTATATAATATTGAGTCCTTGGAGTCTCCCAAAGTTGTTGATTTACTTTTGGAAATAATCTATATTGACCTGGTATTATTTTATCATTAGTATCACCTTGAAAATCAATACCTGAATATATTCCCTTGGAGTTTAGAGTCCATTGTGGCCACTGTGATAAATCGATTGCTAATGCTCGATGTTTTTGATACGGATTTACAAAATGTAAATGTTCTTGTACTTTTATTTGACATATACTTCTTTCTGTTGACCCAATTAAGATGCAACTCATACCTTCTTTGGACAATCGAGATGCGATAGCTTTACCGATACCTCTGGTGGCACCAGTAACAACAGCAACAGGTATATGGTTCATGCCTAATTGATTCGCAGTATCTAAATATATATTCGCTAACTCTTACCTCTCTTCCTCTCTTACCTTCTACTTCTCTTTGGTCTGTAGTGTATATACCCTTATTTTTCATTATTATCATTATTCTCTCGATTCTATTTTGTCGCACTTTTACTTTAAAGAGGCTCAAAAAAAAAAAATACTGATGGAAAACAAAAAATATGTCTCTTAACGACGATTAATTATCGATGATTACTATTACATTATATATAAATACTCTTTACTTGTATATTCGTATATAAGTGTTGTATGTGTGAATACGTGAATGTGTACTCCCTTTAAGAATTTTTTATTTTTTTTTTTGAGGGAATATATATGCATGTGTCAAGGTGAAATTTGTAGATTTTCTATTGTTGTTATTTTATATTTTATCTAATAGAAACCTCTAGACCCTTGTTGTTGTTGGTTTCCGTTACCATTGGTAGAGCTACCGTAATCGTAGCCATTGTAACCGTATGGAACGCCTTGTTGAGCAGCAGCGGCGGCAGCGGCGGCAGCTTGTTGCTGTTGTTGCTGTTGTTGTTGGAATTGATAATATTGTTGCAATTGAATTTGTTGCATGTTCATTTGTTGTTGGTTAGCATCACCTTGTTGCAATTGACCTGGAGTTTGACCTGGAGTTTGACCAGCTGAAGCAGCACCAGTATTAGTTGGATTTTCACCATTACCTTGTTGTTGTTGTTGACCTTGTTGTTGTTGGCCAGCATAATAATTGTAGTTATTCTTTGGAACTTGGTATGGATATTGACCGGTAACACCATATTGAGGTTGACCATATGGCATAGATTGTTGGTAGAAGTGGTTGTAATATGGCATGAAGGAATTGCCGTACATTTGTTGTTGTTGCTGTTGTTGCTGTTGACTCATATTGTTCATTAATGGGTTGGAAGCGTTGGCAGCAGCGGTAGCAGATGAAGCATCACCAGTAGCACCTGTTTCACCTGTAGTAGAAGAAGTATTACCGAAACCACCACGTTGCATGTTACTGTATTGATTATTCATTCCCATATTTTGGTTATTAACTTGGTTGAAACCATAGGATTGGTTATCAAACATACCTGGGTAATTGTAACCAAATTGGTTTTGATACATGTAATATTGTTGTTGTTGAGCAGCTTGAGCTTGAGCTTGAGCTTGTGCTTGTGCTTGTGCTTGAGCCAAAGCTTGTGCTTGAGCTTGCAATTGAGCAGTGGCATCAGCAGAAGCTGGAGTAACAACATCACCTGCAGTGGCTGCGGCAACCACAGCTGGAATTTCGGCAGTAGTTTGAACTGCAGTCTCTTGAATGATAGTTTCTGGGTTACTCTTTAGATCAACAGTCTTTTCTTCAGTAACCTTGACTTCAGTCTTGGCTTCTTTAACTTCTTCTTCTTCTTCTTCCTTGGAGGAAGATTCTTCTTCACTGGAACTTTCTTCTTCTTCACTAGAGGACTCTTCTTCTTCAGATGATTCTTCTTCTTCGGAGGAGGTCTCTTCTTCTTCAGATGATTCTTCTTCTTCAGAACTTTCTTCTTCTTCATTAGAGGATTTTTCTTCAGAGTTTTCTTCCTCTTCTACCTTTTCAATCTCTGTCTTTAATGATTCTAAGTTTTCCAAGGATTGTGCTGGTTCATTGGCAGCTGTTACTTCAGATTTAACAGGAGTTTTAGTTTTTGGAGTAGCAATTGCAGCCCATGACATTTTCTTTGGACCACTTGATGCAACTGAAGTACCACCTGAAGATAAAGATGGTAAGTTAGTTGCTTCACTCTTTGGTTTAGCTTCTACATGAGTTGTTGATTGTTCTTCCGTAGTTTCAATCTCTTCATCTTCATGCGAAGGTTCTTCTGATTGTGTTACAGTTTCATCATGATGTTCTCTTATAGCGGTATTATGAATTTGTTGGCCATGTGCTGAATTTTCACTAGCTACAGCAGATGCCCATGAAGTAGTATGTGAAACGGGTTTAGATAAATTTCCAACGGTTCTACCAACGGTAGCTTTGTCAAGAGTAATGGCTTTATTATTTTTCTTTCTTTGATCAGGAATAACATGACGTGATGCAGCTGCACCAATAGAATTACTATTATTATTATTGGTTGATCTTTTCTTATTAAATGCATTAGATGATGTAGAAGTATGATGACCTGTAACAGGAGACCAATCATCTTCTGGTTTAGGTAAAGAACGCAAAGAGGATTTATAATCTTGCGAAGCTATATTGCTACTATCGTAGTTATTATATGATGATGATGCAAATGAATTAATATTTTGTTCTTTTCTTTCTTTCTTTGTAGGTTTTTTAACCTCATCCCATTTAGTCACAGCACCAGATGTGATTTTATCAATTATAGTCTCTAAATCACCAAATTCTTGAACAATATCAACTAAATCTTCATTAGTCCAATCAGGAAATAATTCTCTTAAAGTATCTATTTTTGATTGAACTGTTGAATCAAGTTTCTTCTTGCTCTTACTCTTGCTCGTATTTACGGATCTGTTTTGTGCAGACATTCTTATGTAGGGATGTATATTTTGTTTTATATATATATATTAGTTATAATATATGCTTACTGATTTAAAATTAAGAGAAACTAAATTAAATATTGATTGATTCATATGTACTAGTTAAATCCTTTTCCTGTTTCTCATAACTGTGGGAGATCCTCCTCTCCTTGGAGAATTCCAAAATTTTACAGCGAAGAAGAAAATAATTTTCTTCTTCGCTGTAAAATTGAAATTTTGCCACTCGTGGATAGTGATAGGGAGGGTAATTGCGATTTTATTACAAATAGAATATATAAACAGTTACTAACTTATATATGGATGTAATTCATTTATAGTTTCCCTTGATGAATACGTTGTTGTGATTATTTACAGGTGCATGTGTGTATGTGGTTATTTGGATTTCTTTGTATTATCCATATCGTCATTGACTAATTCACCACCACGTTCAAAAGGTGCCTCTTTACGAGCATCATCTAATGCAGATTGAATACTTTTCTTCTTTAAATTTTCATTCACACAACCAATATAAGCGTACCATTCTTTTGAACATTCATTTTCCACAGATTTCCCCTTTAAAAATTTTTCACTATACCATTCATTAAAACAATTATCATATGTCTTTTTTAACTCTGTGCACTCCGGTGCAAAACTGGCCGACATACTGTTCCCCATTCGCTGTATATATCTAGATGTGAAACCTTTATCCACATCCTATATAACTTTCCCCCCATCGTTGAAGGGTTATTGATATTCAAAATAAAAATGCTTTTTCTGTTTTCTTTCTATAAGAAATCCCAAAGCCAAAAATACACGAGAGAGAGGGGTGAGGTGTATGGGTGTCAATATCTAAGTAGTATTTTAAGATGATGATGAGGATGATTGAGAACTATCAACGTTCAATAGATCATTGGTATCATCGTTTTCATTTGCTTGTGATTGTTTCAATGGGGAACTATTTGTAGTTGAATGAGCAGGTTTTTGATATTTTGTGATTGGAGATGGTAATGCACTTGAACTTGAACCATATTCCTGTTGTAATAATAAAGAAACTTTCCTTTTACGTGATTGTCGTTGTGTTGTACTATCATCATGAATATCTGTTAACATTGAATCTTGTTGTTCAGTGGTATGTGCTGTTACTGTTCCTAATTCGGCATCATCGTTATCCTCATCACTTGAATCAGGTAATCTTAAAATTTGTCCCGTTGATGTTATATTTGCAGTATGATATTCTTGTGTAGTGGTATCAGGCATCATATTTGTAGTAACTGTTTGTATAGATTCTTTTGTTTTTTCAATTTTAGTTTCTTCCAATTCATTACGATGTAACGTTAAATTCCCAGATTCCTGAAACAAAGTAGTCAAAACAGCTGTATTATCAATGATTCGATCACATATATCAGAATATTGACGTACATGTGGAATAATATCCTGTGTAATCTTTCGAAAACAATAACTAAAATTTGAATCTATCGTTTGTAATCGTAATGTGATTTCTTGATCCAGTTTCTCGATCTCTTTCTCTACTACTACACGTTCTTGCTCTGACATAATGTTTAAGTGATACCTACTTGCTTGATGCGATTGAGACCCTCTGGCGAATGAACCTTGTTCTCTGTTCAGCTTAAATATATAAAATAATTCTTTGTTTATTTAACAAAAACCATTTTCTATTTCTTAATAAAGAGAGAAAGAAAAAATTGAAATTGAAATTTCGCGTCGTGCGGCTCGATCATTTTGAAAGGCAAAGACAAAGTCTCTAATTGAAATTGGAATTGAATTGATTTAACTGAACTTAAAGGATTTGCAAGTGAACTTTTAAAGGGTTTGGGGGGATTGATTTGGACCCTTAAATATGGGGGAGGATGTGGAGAGATGATAGTAAGTATATAAGGTGGATATGTATCTTGTTTAAATGAATAATTGCAATTTGAACAATTTCTTGTGTAAAGTAGTTCATTGAGTTTTTAAGGGAAAAACCAGAGTACTCAAATTAGTTATTTCTGTACTATGGCTTCATTGTTTAAGACACCTGGTAACTATTGGTTTATTTTTCCTTGGATTGCTTTCATACCTTGGTATGGTATGCTTATTGCTATGTTAGTATGTTGGGCGGCTCAAGGGCATCCAATATATTGGTTTATGGATACAGATCAATTTCCTGTATTTATATCAGATATTGGTGCAACTAACTTAAAACCTTTATTTATTGCTTGTGCAGGTTGGCAAGGTATTGGTTATGTAATTACCCTATGTTTAGAATTATTACAAAGAAATAATGGTTGGATGAATCCATGGTTTACTAAAGATGAACGTAATTTAATTATTGCAAGCATTATATTAGGAGGTGTTGGTGAATTAGGTATATTATTTTGCTCAATTTTTACAACAGCAAGTTATCATCGGGTTCATATTTCAATGCTTACTATTTTTATAGTATTTATGTTTTTATCATTAGTTTGTCTTACTGTAAGTTATTATTTAATGGGATTTCATTATACAATATTGAGACGTCAAAATATTTCGACAGTAGATTCTAATAAAAGTTCAGCTCATTGGAATAAATTTTTAATTAGTGCAATTTTTAAAACTTTATGGTTAGTATGTGCTGTAATTTGGGCAATTTCTTTTGCTACTATACCAGATGAATCGACAAGTGCAAAATTTGAATGGTTATTGGCCTTTTGGTTAGGTGTTATATTTATTATTATTTCAATTGATTTTTATTTAGGCTCACAATGGAAAAAATCAAAATATTTCCCTTATTTGAATAATTTTGGAAGATTTTACAAATTTCAAGAATATAAAGACAAACATTCAGAATTATATAATGTTGAATCCGAAGTCGAATCAAAGAGTAGTTCAGGAACATTGGTTTTAACTAATGCACCTGCTATTGAAGAAATCCCACAAGTTTAGCAAAAAAAAAATTCGTTTTTTAACGATTAGGCTAAATTTATTTAATTTTGCAATGAACCTCTAAATATTTATACCCTTAATGATATGTAAACAAAAAATAAGGAATGATATGATCTCTTGTAAAAAAAAAAAATAAAGATATATATTTTATATATGTCGAACTATATGAATTGACCTCGTATTCTTCTGGCTAATTGAATATCTTTTTTCATAATAGTAACTCTCTTTGCATGAATTGCTAATAAATTTGCATGTTCTAATAATCCAACAAGGTATGCTTCACTAGCTTCTTGTAATGCTAAGATAGCCATTGAATTCCAATGAAGATCTTCATTTTCAAATGTAAATGAATCTGCAACTTCTTTAACTAATCTAGAAAATGGAATCTTTGATAATAAAAGATCTGTTGATCTTTGATATTTTCGAATCTCATATAATGCAAGATTACTTGGTTTTGTATATGTTTTGGTATCTTCCATATGTGATTTCATTGAGTCTATCTTATTTTGAATTTCTTTATTTATCCTTTGTTTCTTCTTTCTATTTCGTTTTGTTATCTTATGCAATGAAACTATTTTCTTTGGTGAGTCAAACCTTTCATTCATATCATCATTGCTCTGATCATAAAGATCAAAATTATCGTTATTCATTGGTTCTTGGTACCTCTCAGGCGTCACAGGCTCATTAATATATCGACTTGCTACTTCTAATGGTGGTTGTAATGTTATTGGTCTCGTAGCCAATACATCAACTCCCCGTCGTAGAAGTCTATCTCTTCTCTCTCTAGTCCTCTCCAACAACTGTCTAGCACGTTCATTTATCCGATCTTGTTCATTTATCTGAGTCAGCCGATTAGAATTACTTAATGTTCGATTATTGGATTCATCCATTAACGACGTCGAATCACCTTCAAACCATTGCTGAGTCTGCATTTTTCAATATTCTTTTTTTCAATGATCCTTTTACAACTCACAATCAAATTGAATTAATTAATCAAGAAGTATGCCTACCCTCTCCTTGTCTAGAAATGTTGCATTAAATATCAAATCTCATCATTTCAATTTTAATAAATTTCGTGTTTGTTGTTGTTTGTTAAAATTTCTTACCCGCACCATCACTAAATTTTTTCATGAAGAAAAGCGTTGAAAAATATTGAAACTTTCTTAATCTTTGAATAACGATCGCGAAGTTTATTATCTCACTATTGAGATTTTGCAATTACAGACATGCTATTTTATTTTGGAAATCGAAGGAACAAGTTAATGGTATACATTTATAATTTTCATAGACTGATTGAAAGCTGTAACAAAAAAAGGTTTGGTGTTCTCTTCGTTTTTTTATTTATTTTTTTTATTTTGATTGGTACTTCGAGGTAAACAATACTAGCAAACATCAAGAAATTCAATGGCTCCCTTTAGACTCGACAGTATATTGATTATCGACCCAAAATCTGACCATGTTTTGGTTCAATTTGGTGTGAATGATGAAACGTTTATGATACCAGACTATAAGATCCCATCATGTATATATAAAGATACAATTACAGGTCATTATTTATCTACTAATGATGAAAATAATAATAATATTGAAATTATTCATCCTATAGTGAATGGTGAAATTAAAGATCTTGAGGCCTTTTTACAATTATTAAAGACAATATATGGATCTGTATTAGCTGAAAAATCCAAGAATAATCCAAATGCATTCGATATAGAATTATCTAATATTCCATTATTATTAATTACACATCATTCATGGTCTCAATATCAATTAGAAAAAATTACACATTTTATCTTTGAAGAATTAAAGATTAATTATATGATGCTATTACCAACTGCTGTCGCAACTGCATATGCTATGATCTCTTTACAAAATTGTTGTGTTATTGATATTGGTGGTAATCATACAGATATTATACCAATTGTTGATTACACAGCAATGAATCATTTAACATCATCATTATCCATTGGTGGTGATTTAATTACTAAAACTTTAAAAGATAAGTATTTATCACACTTAACTGTAGATCAAATAGAATCTTTGAAAAAATCAAATATTTTTGAAGTGTTAACAGATAACGCTATTCGTAAGAAGTATCAAGATGATTTAATTAACAGTATGGCTAATAATGATGGTAATGATGAAGATATAATTAATGTTGCAGATCTTGTGACTAGTGGTCGTAATGCTAGAGAAATTTTAGAAGAAAGAGAACGTAATAAAAAAGAGAAAAATGTTTCTAATGCAGAATTAGATTTTAATTATTTTTGGGATACAAATGGAAATAACATTAAAGTAGGTAAAGAAAGATTTCAGGGTTGTGAACAATTAATAGATTCTATTTCAAAGAGAGTTGGTATTACTTTAGGACAAATTAGTGATACTACTAAATTAAAAGCAGTTTGGGAAAATATTGTCATTATTGGTGGAACATCCTCTATTCAGGGGTTTAAGGATGCATTATTAAATCGTTTAATTGAAGATCATTTAATTACAGAACCAGACACCGAATCAGAAGAAAAAGATGAAGTTACAGAGACAAACAATAAGAAAAAAGCTACAAAGGCTTTCCAAAATATGATAACTTCAACTGTTCAAAATATTGATTATGTTCAAGCACCAACAGTAATAAGGCTTGCCAAATATGCGGAGTATTTCCCAGAATGGAAGAAATATGGGTACGCTGAAATTCAATTCCTTGGAGGTCAAGTAGTAGCTAAACAAGTCTTTACTCATTCTAGGGATGTTTATTATGTTACAAGAGAAAATTATGATAGATTTGGTCCTGAATGTATATGGGATGTGGAATTTTAAAACCCAAAAAAAGAAATATGCGTAAATAAAAGATAGTAATTGTATATAATATTGGTATACACATTTGAATTGTAATAATAATATTTTTCTTTATCATGTTCTTTATTATGAAAGGTTGTCATATACAATTTTTCAAGCTCTTTTGTTGAAAAAAAAAAAATCTGTTATATTAATGTTACAACTTATATATCAATTTATATATACATATCGTGAAAATTAGTTGACAATAGACTAATACATTTCAGGATCAAGTAAAATCGCCTTTATAATTCAAATAATCTTTTATCTGGTCAATCGTGTCACTACTCTCGACATCATTGCCATCTTGAATATAATTCTTAAAATTAATAATGTTTTTAGATGACTTCATCTTAATTGTTGGATGATTTGACAAATTTGTATCAGTAAGAAGATCTGCCTCAGTAACACCTTGTGTAGTACCACTATTAGATTTTTCTGGAGAAGCTTTAATTTTAATCATGTTTTTGATTGGAGTGGGTACTCCCAAGGATGATACTGATTGTGAAGAAGATGAAGATCGACGGGTTTTTATACCATCTTCTTGCGAGGTTGAAGATAAGTTATTAACTTCACCACCTTCATCTGATGATACTGGTAAATTAGTTGTCAAGGAATCAATAAAATCTGTAATATTTATGGGTTCATCCGATACATCTAACCCAGAAGAGAATGATGTATTAGATGAAATTATAGTCAAACTTGGATCATCTATTGGATTAGTTTCTTTCATTGACAAATTTTCTGTTGATTTAGAATTTGATATTTTCTTCCAGAATTTTTTTAATGATTTCTTTGCATTACCACCAATTTTATTCATAGATGGAGATTTTTTCAATTTATTCTTATGTATCAAATTTCTAATTTCATTAACACTAACCCTAATATCTGGATTCTTCTCTAACATTCCAGTTATTACTAATCTAGAGAGCCAAGTATCGTCCTTTTTATTAAATTTAAGAGTATGCGAGTTTATTAGATGATATGTATCAAATTCATTTTCTCCACTAAATGGTAATTTATTGAAGATAATACAATATAAAGTGACCCCAAGAGACCAAACATCAAGTTTAAATCCATCCTTAACTATTTTTGTATGCTTATTACAGTCATCCTCAGTAGATCCATCAGAGGTAAATTTACAAAGTTCAGGTGGAACAAAAGCAGGTGTTCCAATAATTTTATTCAATTCTTTTTCAAAACATTTATTAATAACATCTAATTGTTTTAATTTAATTTCATTAGAAGGATCATATTTAAATGGTAAGCTTTCAGGTATTAATAAACCACAACCAAAATCTGATATTTTTAATTTCTTTTCATTTCCATCAACCAAGATATTAGAAGGTTTAATATCTCGATGTATACATCCAACTTCATTTAAAAATTTCAACCCTTTACTTAAATCATCGAGGGCTTTAATAGCAAACTCCATTACAGATATATTCTTGTTATCTAATAATTGTTGCCATTGATTCAATGCGGATTCGGTGGTGGGCCGTTTCCACTGTAATTCCCCCAAGTTACACCATTCTGTAACGATCCAAATATCTTTACTACTTAATGAATCCATACATTGAATAAATTTTACAATATGAGAATTACCTTTATTATCATATGCCACTCTTTTCATTAAATATATTTCCCATCTACAACGATCTACATTCATAGTTCTTGTAATTAAATCGACATCTAAATCATCAGTTTCAATGTTAAATTGTTTCCAATATGCAATTTGTCTCATTAATTGGTTCATAGAATATTTTGGTTTCAATTTATTAATTCTTTTCAATGCGACTATATGCTTCTTTTTAGGATTTGATTTATCTAATGCTTTAAATACTTTACCAAATTGTCCAGATCCAATCGTAGAACCAATCTTAAAATCGTTAACCATCATCTCTGATGGTTCAAAACGAATAATCGGTCGTATGAATGGTTCCAAATCTGATTGAATTGTTCTCGATATATTTCGTTCAATTAATGTATGGTATGTAGGTATCCATTGCGAGTTTGGAATATTTGTGACTAGTTTATTGACTGAAGGTTGTTTTTGTTCGATGCGTAATGTTATGTCTGAGTCCGTTAACAGAGACGGTAAGTGATGCCCCATATATGATGGTATCTGTATATTTAAGTAGCGTTATAATTGTCTAGAGGTGAAATTCAATATTTTTTATAACGTTCTTTATGAATTATTTCTTGTTTTCTTATTATCTGGTGAAGTTCA
This sequence comes from Maudiozyma serrabonitensis, assembly GCA_030571355.1. NCBI lineage: Eukaryota > Fungi > Ascomycota > Saccharomycetes > Saccharomycetales > Saccharomycetaceae > Maudiozyma > Maudiozyma serrabonitensis. The sequence goes on along the minus strand of JAJLXS010000007.1, from coordinate 54,960 downwards.
ATTAATTTTTTATTCTAGCTGTTGTTGTTATATTTATCGATTTTATTATTGATGCACTGTGCAACGAAAAAAAAAAATAGTTAACGAGCTCGCGTTTATTAACTGTAACTAAAAAAAGAACTAAGAAAGCGCTGAAAGATCAAAAGAGATTCAAAGTATTGAATGTCATCTTTATGTCAAATTAAAAGTTATCTGCGTGTCTATATAAAGTATATAAATAGAAGTTTGGAATGAATGTATGTGAAAGTTGAGAGAAAGAAAAAAAAAGATTTTTTGGAGGTTTTTGGGCTGTTTCTTTTTAATTGTTTAATATTCTTTTCTAAAGAATATTTTTCATTTTAACTCTTTTTAATTTTTCTTAAATTGAAATAAAAATAAAAAAGTTGACCTAGAAATCACCATGTTTCTTATGTGTCTTTAGATGTTGTGATAAATTATCACTTCTACTAAATTTCTTTTCACATAGCATACATGGGAATGGTCTATCTGTAGAGTGCACGGACCTGACGTGTCTCTTTAAATGTTCACTTCTTCTAAATGCTTTTTCACAATCTTTACATTGAAATGGTTTAATTGATGGATCTTCAAGTAAAGCTGCATTTAGATTTGCATTTGAATTACGTTTTGAAGAACATGCCGAAGAACTCGAAGTCCTTGGAGAAGTTGTAAGTGGAGTAACGTTATTATTATTATTACCTGTTGAATTATTATTAATAATATTGGAACCACTTGTTGTTGTTGTTGTATTAGTAATACCAATAGTAGATTTTCTTCTCCTTCTATTATTTTCTGATCTTGAATTTGCAGGGATTGTTGATGAAGAAACAGATTTTCTTTTAACAATCTTTGTTGGATGATGATAAACTTGAGTATCAATCGTTGGGAAAGTTTCAGGTTTTTTTTGTAAACCTGTTATAGCTAATTTTGCAGATAATGATGCAGATTCTGATAACATCATTGAAGGTTTAATAAATTTTTTCTTTGGTGAAGATAATAATTCACCTCCTTGAAGAGGCATAATATTTCTATTATTATTTGAAGTATCATCACTTGACATTGAAACGTTATAAAGATCCAAATTATTTGGTTCAGTTTGATTGTAAAGGGAATAAAATAATTCATTACTTCTAGTATCTGGAGACATTGATAAATTATTATCATTATTCCGACTACTACTATTATTATTATGGTGATGTGGGAGTGATTGTTGGTTAGTTGGTTTCATTAGTGGTTGAAATGAAAAATCTTGTAGCATATTAGTAGTATTAGAATTATTTATATTTTGTTTTGGAGAATTTAAAATATTTGAATCAATTGTTTCATCAAAAGGATTTTCTTGAATATTTGTAAAATTATTATTTGTATTTGCTAATTTAATTGAATCTTTTCTTTGATTATTAAAATTCATGTTATAATCATTAAGCGCTTGACTAATACCTTCATCAATAAATTTTTGATTATTATTACTATTTTCAAATGACATTGGCGAACCTTTAATTGCATTATTATTATTATTGTTATTATTATTTGTAAGTTCCCAAAAATCTAATGAATCAGAAATTGAAAGTCTTGAATTTGGGAACATTGAATTTCCATTAATTCCTGTTGTCACTAATTCACTTGCTCTTCTACCACCAAATGAAATATTATTATTAAAAGTTAAAGAATCATCAACATATGAATTTTTTCTGTGAAAATTATTATTATTTGTATGTAAATCAGATGGTTGAACAAATGAATCAGATTCATTATAATTTGTATCAATAAAACCATTATTATCAATATCAATTGATTGTTTATTATTATTATTATTTTTACCCTTTGGTGAAACCATATGAAGATCTATTATCATATTAGAATCTTGTTTAAAATTATTTTCATTTTCTTCATCATCTAATAAAGCCATTAAATCATTCATCATTGATGGTGTTGAAATTGATTCCATAATATTATTAGTACCAGCATTATTACCTGCATAATTACCACTAGTATTATTAATGTTATTATTATTATTTAAATTTTGTAAATCTAAATAACTATTATTAGCTGTATTTAATTTTGTTGTCGAAGAAGAATAAGATTCAGCTCTATTTGAATTTGGTCTATTTGTATTTGTTATTTTAATTGAATTATCTTTTGTTAAAATATAATTATCTTTTTGATTAATTTTATTAAAATTTTTTGTTGTTGAATCTTCTTGATTAACTGGTGTAACACTTGTTTCCATTCTATTTAATAAAGTATCATCAGAATTATCAATTAAATTATTTTTAACATTGTTATTATTTGTAAACATCGATTCATTACTTAATAAAGTATCAAATAAAGTAGATTCCATAGCGATTGTATTCAATATTTTACTTAAATTTTCTTTTACTTTATCTTTAACGTTTTCCTTCTTTTCTATATTTCCTAATCTTACTATAATTGAAATAAAAAAAAAAAAAAAATAATAATAATAATTAAAACATAAGAAGTACTACTTTTACCCCACTACCTTAAAATTTTTCCCTTTTCCTTTTATATATATATTTATATTTATATCTATGTGTGTTGAGTATTATTATTATCAATTTATAATCAATTTCATGCATTGAAGAAAAGAATTCTTGTTGTTCAAATTCATTTCATTTCCGAAAGTTTAAAAGGACTTTTACACCGTCTAGAAGATCTGTCTCTCTTCCTCTCTATTTAAAGGGCGCGGGCACGTCAGTTTTGAATAAATTATGCATTCTCTTCTTCACAGATTGAACTGTAGAAACAATGCATTTTATACGGACTTTTTCTCTATTCAGTAAACTATTTTTAATAATTTTTTTATTTGGAAAATTCGCTCGCTTTGGTACGACGACGACGACGACGACGACGACTACGCGGGTAAGTTGTATGCAGTGTTTCGGTTGTTAGGGTATAGATGTTTCTACGAGTATTTTTGTATTGTATTGAATTGAATTGTTTTTTCGTTTTGCAATATGTTTTATGCGGGGAGGTGGGGGTTGTCACTGTGTACGGCGCGGAGTGGGGGGAGGTCTCTGTGTGTGTTGCTGTGGGCATGGCGTGGCGTGGCGTGGGTGTGACCAGCAAGAAAGAGATAGCAGAGAGGAGAGGAGAGCAGTGTGTGTGCCCCTTAATTTTTTGAACTATGTCGTGGGGGGATTTTGACTTTTAAGCTAATTTCCATGTTGGGATTATTGGTTCCTGGAACAGTTTCTGTGTTGGTAAATACAGTTTGCTATGGGTGTCGTGCATGGTGATGTGTGTATGGGTGTTTTTCCATATATTTGTATATACATATATGGGTGTGGGTGTGTGCGTAAGCTGGTTAAAAAAAATATAAAATATTGATGGAATTTGGCATAATTTTTGATAAATATTTTTAGATTGCAAAGAGAGATGATGATGATGATGATGATGATTTTTACATATTTCATAAGACAGAAAGTGAGAGAGGAAACGGCTGCTACCTTTAAATTATTCTCTTTTAAAAATTCTGACGTATGAGATAGGGTGCCGAATAAATTATGCAAGGTGGTATTAGAAGAAAGAAAGATTTATTACCAAGGTATAAAAAATCTGGTAATTATGATAATAGACAAAAAAATAGTAAATATTCAAAATCGATTAAAATTATTGCTGGATATTTAAGTTTATTAATTTTAGCTTATTTAATTCTTAATTTAATTTTTAAAGATTTTAATAAATCAACAAATTTTGAATTAGATTCATCTTCTGATAATAATAATAATAATAATAATAATCTGGGGACAATACCAAAGGATAAACAATTTCATAATGAAGTCGCTAGACAACAAGAAGTTGAAAATTTGAAAAAGGATACAAATCTTATATAACTAAACTACTCTTTTTATTTATAGAACACTAATAATGCATACTCTTCTTCTATCTTTTACTTACTTATTTAAAAACCAAACTTACGTTTTGTATAAATATATGCAATGTATGCTAAAATTACCATTGTTCCAAGTATACTTGTAAACCATCTTAATGATTCTTCAGTTTGTCCAGGTACTAAAACATTCATACCCCAAAGACCAGTAATAACATTCATTGGTAATACAATTGTACCTAATATTGTAATCTTACCAAGAACATCATTCATATCATTATTAACTTTTGTCATATCAATATTAATTTGTGCTAAATAATTGGAATGTGATCGACTTAATAATTTTTCATAATGATTTAATGATGATACCATTGTTATTATATGATCTTGAATATCATCTAAATACATCCCAATTTCGGCTTGTGCCGTTGTATCCCATTGTCCATTATAACGTTTAGCAAAACCTTTAATTACATCAGCTTTAGCACCAAGTAATCGAAGTATACTCATTACACGTTTACGGCAATCACCAATACGTCTTAACATATCACCTTTTTTCTTCCAACCAATTAAATTTGCATTAAATGTGGACGCATCGGATGATCTTGATGAACTCGAACTTGTACTTGAACTAAATGTCATTGATGATCTTGTTAATCCACTTGATAAACTATTTGTATAACTGGTTCGTCTACCATTATCAAAGACACCTCCACCACTACGAATACTACGTGGTATACCTATTCCTTTATTCATATCATTATTATGACGACGTCGTGTGTTAGATTTACGATAAAATCCAATATTTTCACTTGAATTATCACCATCAGAACTTGATTTCTCATCATCTGAACTTGAACTTAAATCACTATCACTATCACTATCGGAATCATTATGATTCATCTTTAATATTGCATCTTCAATATCATAAACTTCATCTTCAATCAATTCAATCATTGGTCCAAATGCATCCGTAATATCATCAATTAATGCATATGCAATCCAATCTGCTGTAACATCTAAATAATCTTTTAATAAACGAGCTCTACGTCTAACATTAATTGGATGCGGTGTTGGTGCAAAATGAAAGGTTAATACACCTGTACGAAATACAATAATATAAACATTTAATGGCTCTAATTCACCTGCTCTTGGTTTATGTCTATCTCCCGATTTTCTTTTAAATCTTTCCCTTTCTTGTCTTTTCTTAATAATTGATTTACGTCTATTACGACTTGACGCACTCTTAACACTAACTGGATTATTTGTAGTATTATTATTTAATGAATTTGGTCCATTATAACTACTACTGTATGACATTATAGATGCACGTCTTTTCAATAATTTTGTAACTTCATCTTGATTTTTTTTATCACCATTCCAAAATTTCTTTAATAAATTTAATAAACCACGATTACCATAATCTGATCCCATTGTTGGATTACCATTTGAATCAATACCATTAATTTTCTCCTTTTGTCTTCTTGTATGTTTTTCTGCTACAATATCAAAACTTCTAAAACAAATTAGATAATAATCATTAAATAATTCAACTTTTTCTCTTACTTCACCTAAGAAAATATCTTCTGTAGTTAAAGGGTGAATACCAAATGTTTTACTAATTACTTTCATCTCTTCTTCTGTGGGACTACTTACATCTAACCAAAATGGAGCAACATCGTCATCAATCACTGTTGATACACCTGATAGACTCTTATACAAAGATGTACCATTGTTTCCAGATTGTAGTATACTTCCGTTATTATTACTATCTTTATTATTTCCATGACCTAATGCAGTCGGAATACCAGTCACAGTCCCAGGGGCACTTGTATCCAATGGTGATACCGATTGAAATTTAATTGATGATGAAACACGTTTAGGTCCATTTGTAGGGATCGGTTGTTGTAAGGGTTCCTTTTGTGGTGGTGCTATTGAATTAGCAGTAGTATTATTACCTTTACCGTTATTGTTAATATTACCATATACTGAGCTTACAAATAAATCTTCAAAAGTTTGACCTGGTTGTAATAAACCTGAAATTGTTGGAGAATGAACTGTTGAATCTAAATCAATTCTAAAATATGTAAATTTAAAGTGTTCAGGATTATTAGAAATAATATGCGGTGGATATTGAATATTTCTGCCAACAAGAAAATTATCTCTCATCTGTTTATCTTCTAATTTTGCTCTCGAGTCACCGTTCATTGTAAGTTCCTTTTTAGTTTGTGGAATATTTGTTGTACCTTGACGTTGCATTAAATGCCATGGTGCAATTTTTTTAGGTCTTAATCTACCTGAACGTAATAAAGCTGCTTCATTGACTTGTTTATTACCCAATTCAGGAACATCAATATTAGTTACAATAGGTTTTGAAAATAAAATTCCTTCTCTATTGTTAGATACAATGGGACTAGCAAAATCTTGATCTTCATTTAAACCATCATTTTCTCTCATATCTTGTAAAGAACTGTTAAACACATCATCATCTTCTGTATCATATCTATAATGGAAAGCTTCAGCATCTTCAATAGCTTGTCTTCTTAATCTAGCGGTTTCTTCTTTTGAATATTCTTCTAATATAGAAATATCGGGCCAAATTTTTCTTGATTTATCAGATTCATCATCTAATACAAGACAAACATCATCCAAAGATGAATTGGATGAAGAACCTCTTGATGAAGGTCTTGAATTATATTCGTCTTCTTCATCCAATCCAACATCTTCATCACTTTCACTACTAAAATTTGATAATTGAGTCTTATTATCTCTTGATCTATTCTTTCGAACATCCTGTAATAAAGCATCAACATCTATAACTACATCATCTCCAATGGCATGAGTCTTACCATGTCTTAAAGTACCAACCTTAGAAGTTGTATCTCTTCTTGGAATACTTGTTGTTCTACTATCTTTACTATATTTAGCACTAGATACACTAAATGCTCTAGTTTTTTTTTTAATTAAGGGAGTTGTAACTGTATATCCATTCTTTTGAGGTTTCATAGTATTATTACTATCATTTGTCAACATCGATGGTCTATGATCTATAAAAGTATTTGAATTAGCTATTCTACCCGCTCTTTCTAAATCATAATCCGTATCTGATTCATGTAAAATCCCCCAAGAATCTGCATTTTCAAAATCCGTAACATGATTATTGATTAATCTATTAGAACCACTGCGTCTAGATCCTGATGTTCTTGTAGAGACAGTCGATGCACGTCTGTTATTATTAATGTTATTATTATGGGTGGTATTACTGTTGTTAGTTCCGTTATCGGACAACAAAGGAACTTCTTCTTGTCCCTCTCTATGATCCTTATCCATTATTGTCATAAATTTTATTATACAACTTATTGTAATGATTAACTAAATTTCTAGGGAGTGATAAAGAAAATTTAATAATAATAATGTATGTATGTATATGAATATATTCTTGTATTACCTCATGTGTTTTCACTTCTAACAACAAAATGCTTATGTAACAACAAAATTTCACTGAGCTTAATTAACTTAACAAGTTTATCATCGAGTAATATACACAAAGTACACATATACCTGTTAAATCACTAATTAGTAAAACACAGAAACGAAGACTATTTAGTTAAAAACATATGCCAAAAAAAAAAAGAAAAAAGAATCAAGATAACTTTATCCAAACTCATCGATATAGATTTCAACCTACAATTTCCTTGTTCTTTCTGATTCAAATTATATCAAAACATCCTGCCATCAATTATTTTTTTTTCTGGGCTCATTTCCTTTATTAACAAAGTGAGCAATTCAAAGTGCGAAAACCACGCCATTTAAGCTGTCAGCTCAGCTCAGCTCATCGCGCGCGCTGTGGAAAAAAATAAAAATTTTGGCTGAGGAAAAGGAATGTTACCCTCATTTCCTGGAAATTATTAGGAAATTTAATAAATCCTTTATAAATTAGGGAAACTTTGCCACTTTTTTGATCAATTTATAAATAAAGATTGAAATGCAGATATTTGAAAGAACAGTTCTGTGACAATTGTAGTTTTTGATTAAAAGCTAAGCATATCATTGATTGTGTGAGGAACTTTTTTTACCGGAAAAAACAACAAGGGTTAATATCAGTTAACTCAGATCAATTTATTATCATTGAGGATAAAGGCTACTCAAGATGAGTTTATATTTTACACTTTTGTTTGCTATATTGACATTGGAAATGGCTATACTATTTGTATTAGTATTGCCATTACCTAACAAGATGAGAAAATTATTTTATAATACTTATCAAAGATTATATCAAAATCAACAAATTAAAACTGTTGCAATTATTCTTTCAATTATTGTTGGTTTATTATTTATTGATTCTTGGAAAAGAGCACAAATTAATGTTACATTATATCGTCATCAAAAAAATTATAGTGAAGATGATAGACTAAATTCAAATCAATATGATTCTCATGCGGTGACTCCAACTCAAGCATTAGCTTCAAGAGCTTATAATCAAAGAAATGTTTATATTTCTGGATTTATTTTATATTTCATGGTTGGAATTCCAACTGTAATGAGTATTATTAGAAGATTAATTAAATATCAAGATTTAATTAATAATCAAACAAAAATTGCTAATGATAATGATGAAATTTTAAAATTAAAGAAAGAATTAGAAGTCAAAACTGTTGATTTAGAGACTTTACAAAAACAAGTTAATAATGCAGAAAATTACTTCGATGAACAAAACAAACCAAAGATTGATGAAGCTGTAACAAAGACAGAGTAAAACAACTGAAAAGAATATTATATTAACATATATAGAGATCTTATATAAATATATGTATTTTTTTAAATGTTTCTATCTCTACTATATATTCCTCTGATACCTCTACTTTTATCAGATGCTCTATAAGCATTAAGTCCCACAACTAAACCTGCTACACTTAATGCAAGTGCAATCACAGGTCCCTTTCTACCTTCAGCAACAGCTTGACTGAAAGCATTTGGTTTTTTTGACATAGCACTGTAGGCTCTAGTGCCTAATTGTTTACGAATAATAGATTGCATAATCATTTCTTGTTTGTTTGAATATAATAAAATGTTTTTGATATTGTATGGATGATTTTATAATAACAAGAATATACATATACTATTTATAAAGACTACTTTCGATAACGTTTATCCATTCAATTGATACCACTATATATATAACAACAAGAACATCGTGTGATTCAATCATATTTTGCAATTTTATAACTGTTTATTTGACCAAAAACATATGGAATTATCGAATTCAAGACTAATAAACTTACAACTTTTTAAGGGATGAGATCTCTCCGGGCCCTTTATTTTTGTATGCCTTCTCCCTTCCCGGTAACTTCTCAGGAACCCAGAAAACAAAGTTGATGCAAGCAATCGCTGTGAGTGTATTACATAACAACAGAAAGAGACTAAGCAGAGAGTTTTCAAATAAATAAATATCTATATGAGTTTTCTTTCACCGTTGTTTAACAGAAATGGTAAAGAACAAATTTGTTTCATGTATTTGCCTACATATTTTTTGTATTTGCGTTGTTCTTTTCTCTTTCTTTACACTAATGTAATTTTGTAAAAAATATTCGAATAATACCATACTATTAACAATAAATTTTGTATTAAAATATACTAGATATATAATTTAATCTATCTATTCGTATAACCATTTAGCTTGATTAGAGGTCCAATTAACTAATTCTTCATCTTTAAACCATAAACCGATTTCTCTATTAGCACTTTCAACAGAGTCACTACCATGACAAACATTTCTACCTAAATCAATACCAAAATCACCTCTAATTGTACCTGGAGCAGAAGCACATGGATTAGTTGCACCTAACATATTTCTACCTTGTTTAACAACATCTTTACCTTCCCAACACATTGCAACAATTGGACCAGAACTCATGAATGATTCCATCTTTGGATAAAATGATTTACCAACATGTTCTTCATAATGTTTAGCTAACAGTTCTTTTGAAGCTTGAATAATTTTAATACCAACTAACTTGTAACCTCTAGTTTCAAAACGTTCAATAACTTTTGATACTAGACCTCTTTGAACAGCATCTGGTTTAATAGCAATAAAAGTTCTTTCCTCGACTGACATATTTGTAATTGTGTGGTGTAAATCTCAATTTATCTATTCACTCTCTAAAAAAAAAAGATAAACCTTTAAGATTACTAAGGAACAAATTAAAAGTTTTAAGAGAAATTGTTAAAAAAAATTAAGATGTATAACTCAATCGTTATGTATAATTTGTACTCTTATATAAGTAAGAATTGGAAAATTCCTCGAGGACAAGGGGAATCAAAAGACTTTTAGTTGCTACAGGAACGGGTCTCTCTCTTCCCAAACCATCTTCTAATTGGACAGATTACTATTCGCGTTCATTTTCTTCTTCCAGTTTCTCCTGTTTTTGTCCCTCCCCTCCCCGTAAGTATGCAATCCGCCCACTAATTACTTAATTTTCGTTTCCTGACGCGTCAATAAATTTCTTTCAATGCGCATTGAATACATTTCCCTCTCTCTTTCGGTTCAGCTGTCAAAAAGGAGGTAAAAAGTGCCAATAACTCTATGATGATTCGTCATTTCTGCTTATTTTTTTGGAGGGTTCAGTGTTGTGAGTAACTTATTATTGTTTGATGAGATGAATGAATAAAAAAAAAACAGTGAAGGAAGGCTTGTGTAAGAATTTGTTATTGTAGATAATGGTAATTTTCATTTGCTACGTACGTTTAGCGAATGAATTGTCGAGAACCCTCAATTGTATCAGTCTATAAAATAGAAGAACAACAGAGGTTTATCTTCACAAATACACACGTATAGTTGTATAATTATTATTGGTTATTCTTTTTTAGTAATAGAAAATGTCAAGGTGGCGTAAACTTAGATCATTAGTAATTAAGAGTGTCATGTAACATTGTAGAATATTTTGAAGAAATCCCTAATATTCTTGTTAGAAATGTTGCCCCGGAACACTAAACATAAAACATCTGGAACAACTATTGCAGCTTATATTCCTCCGCAACATACTTCTCTGTTACATAAAATTGGAATACACAATATTACCTTATTACAATTTTTTTTTTAAAACCGTTCCACACTTGATCTTCCCAATAATAAATAAATTATTTTAAAATATAGAGGGTGTTACCCGGAAGGCATGTTTTCCTGTTGTAGTACTTATGACACGTCTTTTTCACAAATTATTAGCGGATTTAGCTCAGTTGGGAGAGCGCCAGACTGAAGAATAACTTCGGTCAAAACAAGAAATCTGGAGGTCCTGTGTTCGATCCACAGAATTCGCATACTTTTTAATTTTTTTCCACACCGACCCACCTCGCTATCACTTTCTACGGTGTGTGCCCCGATCTCACACACACGCCCTCTTTCCACTATAATTTCGACTCACCGCAGCAGCAGGCAGCAGGCAGCGACGGCCGCGGCGGCGGCGGCGGCACAGCCCAAAAACAAACAATTTCAAGCGGGACAGTATTTTCGCGCGGTAACAGAACTCGGCAATAAATCTCTCCTTTGGCCCCTTTTTATTATTACTATGTAGATATAGATATATAGATATGTATGTATGTGCACTTGGGCACAGGGTAGGCTGGGTGTGTACGGCATATTCTAAGTAATCGCGTTGTTTGTTGTTTGTTTATTTTCAATATTTTTTTCATTTTTTTCCAATATTTTTTTTTTGGTTTAAAATTTATTATTATGATGTTGACGATGGGTGAACTAAATAAGTAATACTTCCCAAATTTAGACATCTTTCCATTTAATTGGGTAAAATTAAATAATTAATTTATAACTGTTAGTTTATTTTAATCCTTTTGTTTATTTTAACGTTTTTAACATTTACAGAAGTTATAATATCCAAATTAAGAACAAACCCTGTCAAAAAAAATATATAGGTGACATAAAATATTATATATATATATTTTTTCCATTTTATCGTATTCTATTTTACTTCTTATAGTAATAACTGTCAAAAAAGAAAATAATAAGTAATGTCCGATCAAGAGATTAATGATAATGATAATTCATTATCACCACAAATTAAAGGTGATTCAAAAGAGAGAAGAAAAATTGAAATTAAATTTATAGAAAATAAAACAAGACGACATGTTACTTTTTCAAAGAGAAAACATGGTATTATGAAGAAAGCTTTTGAATTATCTGTTTTAACTGGTACTCAAGTTTTATTATTAGTTGTCTCAGAAACTGGTTTGGTTTATACTTTTAGTACTCCAAAATTTGAACCAATTGTTACTCAACAAGAAGGTAGAAATTTAATTCAAGCTTGTTTAAATGCACCTGATGAAGAAGAAGAAGAAGACGACGAAGAAGAAGATGACAATCAAAATAATAGTAATAATGATTTAGCTCTACAACAACAACAACAAGCTCAAGCTCAGGCTCAAGCTCAAGCTCAGGCCCAAGCTCAGGCTCAGGCTCAAGCACAAGCACAAGCCCAACATATGCAACAATTACAACAAATGCAACAGAATCAAATGCAACAACAAAATCAAATGCAGCAGGGTGTCGAACATCCATTTAATATAGATTCATCTGCTACTCATTCGAATGGTTTAACACCATCTCAAGATCAAAAGATGAATAATCCAAATCAAAATTCAAATCCAAATAATGGTCAGAATCCAAATAATGTAGCATATCAACAATATTTCCAAGATTCTCAACAAAATCAATTTTGAAAAAAGTATAGTAATACATCTCCCTCCAAAAAAAATAAATAAATAAGTTTTAAAAAAACACACATTTTTTAACTCCTTCCTTAAAAAGAATATATGGAAGAAGATAATAGTATGAACATTAGAAATTAGAAGCAATTTTTAAGAGGAAATATTGAAATACAAAATCAAATATTATAGAAAAAACAATTTCTCCTTTTCCTTTAGTTTATTATCTCTATCTTTCTTTTGTTCTCATAAGTGTAATATATTTTCATTTTATGTTACAAATCATTTTATCATTCATTAAAAAAAAAATAAAGTTGATACCCTTTTTACGGAAATATTAATGTCTCTTATTTATTTATTTTTTTCATTAAGAAATGAATTTTCAAGTATATTAAATTGAAATAACAAATAACTCCTAAAGATGAATTTTTTCGTTATTTTTATCAATTTTTTTTTATTTTAACTTATTAACTTTCACCCCCATCTTTCTGTAAATTCTTTTTATAAACTACCTCTATGACCATTAATAAATGAAAAAACAAAAACAAAAAATTACATACATACACACATACATACATACACACACACACACACACACACATATATATATATATATTTAGGGATTAACGTTTCCATTTATAATTTTTTTTATTAGATTGTGTGATTACTATATATAATATCATTTATCTACTTACACATTTTAAAACAATTACAATTATTTTAATAGTAATCAATGCTATATCATCATAATGCTTAATTATTTATGGAACACTAACAGCTGCATGTTCTCTAATAAATGTATATGTACCTGTTGTAGGATCATAACTTTCAAATTTTGCATATTGATCACGATTTTTCTTTAATTTGGCAATAATTTGAACAAATGCAGGATGGGTAATATCTGTAATTATTTTTCTATCTTCTTTATTTCTTGGGAAACAATTATAAATAGAAATTCTAACACGAACATTCAAACCATCTGATGGTTTTGGAACAGTCGAAGAATTTGCATATACTAAACATTCATTAGCACTAAAATTAATAATTGTACCACATAGTAAATTTAATGGAACATTGGAAAGATCAACAGATTCTAAGAATTCCATTTTACCAAATTTTGTATTACCGATAATTAAATTATCTACATGTCTTAAATCAAGTAAAGATTTAGCTTTTAATGTCTCCAAAGATGGAGAAATATAATAATCATTATCAAAAAATTCGACGTCATCACTCAATGCTGTATGTGATTTAACAAATTGTGGTTTCTCAGTAGCTGGAATCTCCGACACGACGTTCACAGAGCTAATTTCATCTGTTTCAATAACCTTTTCTTGTTTTTGTTCTTCCTTTTGTTTCTGCTCTTTATTCGAAGGAGTCTCGAAAAAGGGTGTAACATTTTGAAGAGTTGGTGAAGTTGCTGGATTATTGAATGTGATTTGTTTTACTGAATCTGTTTCGGTCACATTTTCATCGCCATTATCAGATTTCTTTCTAACTACTAAAGATTTCATCGAAACTTTATCAGGGTTAAACAATAACTTCAAAGGAGTAGCACCATTTAATGCGTTTACTTCGGATTCAGATTTGGCACCTAATGATACCGAAACTTCCTTATTTGAACTAGATACACTAGATAACTCAGAGGATCCCAATGATGTTCTATTCAAAGAGGATAACTGTTTAGTAGAATATAACACCTTTGGTGCCAATCTATAAGCTTTGGTTAAAGTAGTATTCATTTTATTATCAGCACTAACTCTGACAATCGATGTTTTATTAGGTTGTGTAATTGATTCAGGAAGAGTACCATTTAGGAATAGACTATTCAAATTAGAATTAATTGCAGGCTGATTTGATGTAGTCATGGATAAACCACCGTTATTACCTAATTGACCGTTGCTTGGCGCAGTTTTATTACCAAATAATCCACCACCAAGTGTGCTTGTTCCTGTTGTACTAGAACCAAGAGTATTAGTATTTGTATTATTCCCAAACATAGTTGATCCAGCAGTACCGCCAATGGTACTATTTAGACCACTAAGGGCAGAAGGCTTCGCACCAAATAGACCACCACCAGTTGTACCCGCAGGTTGGGATTGCCCAAAAGAAGTTCCCATAGGTTTAGCACCAAAGAGACCACCACCTGTTGTATTAGTTTGTTGAGTTGCACCAAACCCAGTGGCATTTCCTGGTTTATTTCCAAATAAGCCACCCGAAGTTGCTCCCATATTATTACCAGCTAAAGTAGTACTATTTGTACCAAATGTTGAACCAGGTAATGTAGTAGTAGCGTTATTGTTGTTACCAAATAGACCACCACCGGTAGTAGTTGCAGGTTTATTACCAAATAAACCACCAGAAGAATTACTTTGGGTAGTTGAATTCATTGTATTTGAACCAAATGAATTACCAAAACCAGCTGTCTGGGTTTGTTGTTGATTCATATTATTGTTTCCAAATAAACCACCTGTAGCAGGTTTATTACCAAATAAGCCACCAGCTGAACTATTTAATTGGCCAGGTTGTTGTTGTTGCTGTTGTTGATTATTACCAAAGAGACCTCCTGTAGTTGGCTTATTGCCGAACAAACCACCTTGTTGCTGTTGTGGTTGACTATTTTGACCAAAAAGTCCACCAGGTTTTTGCATTGTGTTATTTTGTCCAAATAAACCACCTGACTGTTGTTGAGGTTGTTGTTGATTATTTTGACCAAAAAGACCACCTGTTGCTGGCTTATTACCGAACAAACCACCTGATGATTGTTGACCGAACCCAGAACCTGTTTGATTATTTTGACCAAACATTCCTGTGTTGTTATTATTCATAGTGTTATTGTTATTATTTTGTCCAAACATACCACCTTGTTGTTGTTGGTTTGTATTACCAAACCCTGAATTAGCTTGACTACCAAATCCCATAGTAGTTGTAGTCTTATTCCCACCAAATAATCCACCTTGCTGTTGATTATTGTTTTGACCAAATGCTCCAACTTGTTGTGACTGATTGCTATTCTGACCAAACAGACCAGTTTGTTGATTATTGTTGGTATTACCAAACGGACTATTCATGCTGTTTGAATTATTGTTGCCAAATAGACCATTTGTTTGTGTTTGATTAGTATTAGTATTATTCATTCCACCAAATGTATTATTTCCAAATGAATTATTGTTTTGAGATCCAAACATCGAATTACCATTGTTGTTATTAGAATTATTTTGACCAAACATGGATGTCTGATTGTTATTATTATTATTATTCATATTACTCTGACCAAACATACCTGTGGAAGGTTTATTCATACCAAATGCATTATTATTAGCAGTATTGTTACCACCAAACCCTGTAAGATTATTTGAATTAGTAGCCCCAAATGCATTATTGTTATTAGTATTTCCAAACGCAGTGTTATTATTTGTATTTCCAAATGTATTATTATTATTGTTTTGAGATCCAAACATATTAGATCCTGCAGTATTACTACCAAATGCATTACTAGAATTATTCATAGCACCGCCAAATCCAGAATTCTGATTTTGACCAAACATATTACCTCCAGTATTTGTTGTATTATTACCACTACTAGCATTTCCAAACATTGGTTTATTTTGAGTTGATGCAAAGCCACCAAACCCACTCTGCGCATTATTCATAGCACCACCAGAATTACCAAATTGATTTGTATTATTACCAAATGTATTTGTGCCAGTGTTTCCTAATGTTTGTGATTGAGTATTATTTCCTCCAAACATTGATCTGTTATTATTTCCAAACATCTTGTATTCACAGTGTATTAATGAACTCGAAAAAAACCCCCAAGAAAGACACTCAGCTTATTTAAATCTATTCAATTGATGCAAAATTCCAAAATATACTGTAATTTTTTTTTAATAAACTAATGAATTATTTAATCTACTTCATCAATTTTAATCCATCGATTGATATCTTACTTGATGATTCCAACGAATTTCGAAAAGAAAATGTAAACTTGCGCTCAATCATTTTTTTTTCTCTGTGAAGTTTTTTTTTTATTTTGGTGCGTTTTTCTGTTGTTTTATCGCTATAAACGACGTGATATAAACTAATAAATAATGCAGTAATAAATATTAATATTAATGATATGTAATGGTATAAATGTCTATCTATGTATAAAATAGTAATAACTATGTTTGGAGTATAATGAAATGACAATAGTCATTTTTGAAATAATGTGTTTAGCTTTCAAAGCTGAAAGTTTAAATAATGCTTAGTATGAAATGGGGGGGGGAACCCGTTGTTATAATGAGTCGTGAAATGATGTGAATGAATATTATAATGAAACTAACTTTTTTTTTGGAGTTTTTCAATGTGGGTTAACGTGATGCTGTGTGTATTTAATATGTTAATTTCATAATCTAGTAAATTGTTCTGTCATTTCTGTCATCAAAGTCCAGCTCTTTAAAGAGACGGGATCCAACGAACCAGAATTTAAATCAACAATAACGTCATCATCTTGATCACATTCATCATTTGAGTTATCTAATTTAGAACCTGCGGAACTAACAGAAAATATATTGCACATGAGACCGTTACATTGAGAATCACCATGTGTGTATTGGATGCAATTAGAAGACATTGTATTTTGAGTGAAAGTCATTTGATGGATAGTAGACATTGATGTCAACGTGTAATTTTTATTTGTTAATTAATGTAGTTTACTATTCTATGTTTGACATAACAAGAAAAAAATTAGGAATAAGAACAAACGTTACTGATCAAATTAATCCTTTCTCATCCCCATCTTTATATATATTCATCAATATCTAAATTAATTTTAATCATCCTCAAAATTCCTGTTTATTTGAAAGAAACCACAGTTAAGGCTCAAAGAAAAAGTTTTGTCACATTTTTTTGTCTCATTCGGCGATGCCACAGTTTCGCAGGATGGGAAAATATCTGCACAGAAAGCGCACGCGGACAAAGGAGGAACACACACACTCCACACTGTGGAAAGTCACGTGCATGGATGTCATGTGACCGGGCGACAGTATTACCGATTCTAGATAGATAGATTAGTTTGAACAATACTAGTATAATTTATGTTATTTTACAGTTATTTATATTCCAAATAAATATATGATTGGGGTGATATATATGGATTGTGCAGATTTTGTGAGTAGTTTTGTATATATGTTAGAATCGTTTCTAAGTGGTCCATAGGCGAGCCGTGTGGTCGGAACCTGCTGAAAATAACCAGGCTTCTCTTGGATGCCAAACAGCATCTAGGACACCCAGACTGCTAGTGATCTTGTGACCAGTTAGTTTCTTTAATGGAACAATCAGTGGATTCTTCATCATGTCATCATACACTGTGTCGTGGAAGATATGAATAGTACCGTCATCTGCAGCAGAACTAAACAAAGGTAATCTCTTATGGAATGAAACATTTCTAACAGCCTTTTCATGATATCTTAAAGTCTTGTATGGTGTATTGGCCAAATCTAGATCGTGCCATAGAACACGCTTATCGTAAGATGATGCAATCAAATTGTCACCTCTTGGATGGATATCAATACCAGATAACCAACGTGCACCAGGTAATAATTTCTTAACCAATACTTGCTGTGATAAATCATAAATTCTAATATATCTTTGAGAACAAACAAATAATTGTGGCTTAAATGGATGGAATTTAGCATCCATAATAATACCTTTAGATTTTTTGAATGGAGATTGAGTTAAATGTTTTGAAACTTGATGAATTAAAACAGATGTATGACCAGATTCAGGTTGTACAGTGACAAAATAGTCACCTTTACGGTGCCATGATAATTTCTTAACAGTCTTTCTACAGATAATAGTTATGCAGATATCTTTTTCTACTTGTTTAACAGATGGTTTAACCCATTGTGCAACAACTTTCTTAACACCAGTAGATTCACTAGCATCATTATTATTTTCTTCATCATCTTCATCATCACCAACTAAATTACTCTTCTTAACATTACCAAAAGTATCAAACCCAAACCCATTTTCAATCTTTGTCTTACCATTGTTTTCAATATCAAAACCAAAGATTGGTGGTACAATCAAATGGATATTTTCTCCTACAGCAACTGCAAGGATGCCAGTGGATGCATCTGGGTTCCATGCAACACATTCAATATGATCTTCAGAGTCCTCTTCTGTGTCGACAAGTTGAACTTTGTAAACTTCTCTACCGGTGAGGATTTCCCAAACTCTAACAGTACCATCATCTGAACCTGTAGCCAACCATAATCCGGATGGATCAATTGATAGGGAACGTATACGACCAGAGTGTCCAGAATAAACAGTAGAACAACGGATTGGGAAAGGTCTTAAATCTTTTGGTGATGGAAGTTCTGGTAACAAAGATTCAGGATCGATATTCAATTTGTTCTTACGTACACGTGGTGCCAAGTACAAATCAAGCGATCTTTCAAACCTTTCTCTAACAGATTCTTGATAACCTGGAACTTGTCTTAATGATGAATATTTTTGTGGGATATAATTTTTATCTCTTTCACTTGGCTCAGTATCTTCCCATTCTTTTCTTTCATTATCGTTCAATAAGTATTCTTCAGGTGGGTTGTAACTCTCCTCATTGGTTGGTGGAGCTAATTTTGGTGCTCTTAAATTCATGACATGTTCAACTTCTTCTGGTGAATCACCCCATAGATCAAAGTGGAAATCTTCAGCCTTTTCTTTCTCTCTGGCTTCCTTTAATTTCTTTGGAGGAATGATACGACCTTCTCTAATTGCCTTAACAATCTTCATGACTCTCTTGGCTTCATGTTTAGAGGGAACAAATCTTCTCTTTGGTTCAGGAATAGCTGTCAATGGCATGACTTCTTCATGTCTAGTAAACCAATCTATCAATGGTTCATAAGGATCCACATTGTCATCAGTTTGTTGGTTCTTTTGAATCTTGGCGATCAATTCTAATTCTTCTTCTGTAATGTTCAAACTAGACCCAGTATTTTTATCTAATAGACCAGTCCAACCTTCTGGAAGATCGATACTCTCTAGAAGTTGGTCCAAAGCAGACCCCTTAGCAGGACGCATGATTCTCTTACCGTTAATATCGTAACCAATATGAGGCATTTCATCATAAACAGATAATGGAATATTACCGATAGTATTTTTTGTTTCTACATCACTATCATCACTATCGTAAATCGGATTAATCTCAGGTTTAATGATTCTTGGTTGACCATCGGAGTATTTGGTGTAAATGTTAGGATCAACAATGGTCTTTAATTTAACACCAGATAGTTTATCAGTCAGAGACTTGGTGTCGTCAGAAAAATCAGATGTATTATATTCTTCTTCTTCATCTCCTTCTTCTTGAGCAAGTAATCTGTTCAGTTCAGCATCAGAGTCTTCTTCTTCATTTTGTTCTTCTGGTTTATCATCGTCTGACTCCACAAAATCTTCTGCAGCTGATTCAAAATCGTCATCGTCATCGTCACTATCATCTCCTGCATCGATTAATCCATCAACAATTAGGTTATCATCTTGTTCTGGAACTGTTTCTTCAGCTTCCGAGGCACTTCTTTTCTTCGTCATATTGGAGACCTCCTTCTTGTTTGAGCGATTGGCCATTATGCGTGATTATATCTATACTGCTATAATTTAATAATTCAAATACTGGTTACTATAAATATTTGTAATTGAAACAGTTGATAACTGTCTCTTTTCTCTATGTTTTGAAATTTAATTCATCTCATCGCATCTCATCTCTGCAATTTTTTTTTCACTTTGAAGAAAAAAAAATTTTCTAAACGCACCCACACACCGCGCTAAAGTACATACATATGTTGAATTAACGATAGACAAGACATTCATAATATAAGAAGTATATATACTGAATGGCATCAACAAATGAAGCAAACCTGATCATGTAGATATTGGAAACAAAACACACACAACGGGCACTATATACATGTGGTGTTTCAAAATGTAACATATTTTACTTTTGATATTCATATAAAACTTAACGAGTAGGCGGGAAAGATCAAACAATCATAATATTTTATTGAAGCGTTTCATTTCTTTACTTATTTTGATCTGTCTGTAAGGTATTTTACATTAAATGCATTTTATTCTGAACAGTACGTGCATACCCTTGTTAAAATAGATATCTTATTATTTATGTTTCTTCTTAGTCCAGAAATAAATCATTATCAGTTAGATCTTAGATTTTCAATTAAACTTTAAGTTTCATGCAACTGTTATAGAGTTTCCACATTTCAATATTAAAATATTTAATTAAAATTTAAATGCTTGGAATATATCCAATATGGTAAAGATAATTGCTATGTTTCTTTCAAGGGAAAAAGGTTAAAGAGTCGTAATCCCAGCTTTTGTATCTGATTATAATTACCTGGGAAACGTTTCTTTTATAAAACACAAACCTTCCAACCCTATTAGTAAAATGTAGAGCAGTACTCACAATCAACAAGGGCCCAATTATCTATTTTTGGGGGAATTTTTCAACAACTTTTTAAGCTAATACTACCTTAATGATGATATATTTTGTTCTCCAAGTGTTAAGAATATGTTTTAGTCCTTGGAAACATAAAAGGTACATAATTCCAGAACATACAGTTTTCTTTGTCTGTGGAGTTTCCAATTGAATTATTATACCCAAGGGACCATGGAGTCCTGGTAAGGTATTCGATTTATACCATTAACAGATATGTGATTCAAATACGAGCTTAATTTGCTAATATTTGCTGTACCCACCTTCTCTATATTTTCATACCCAATTAACCAATGTAAATTATTAGAGCATTTTTCTTAATTAAGTGACATGCCATATACGTTGTTTTAGAACCACAATTGCTCAATTTGATAATTTTAGAATTGACAATATGTTACTCTGAAGGGTACAAACTTGCAACCACAAAAGAAATAATATAAGGTTTCGTGGTCTAGTTGGTTATGGCATCTGCTTAACACGCAGAACGTCCCCAGTTCGATCCTGGGCGAAATCATTTATTTTTGCATATTTTTTAAAGATATATTTTTTTGGAATTCGATTTAAAACAGCATATTACAAACATAATTGTAATATATTTTTTTATTTATATGATATATGTTGATCAAAATATTAACATTCATGTATTTTATTAATTTTTTCTGATCAGCTACTGTGACATATTTTCTGAAACATAAAATAAGATAATCCCGAAAGGATACTGCCCTGAAAATATTTACTTAAGAAAACATTATGAGAATAACGTGATGTATAATTAGATACACTCTTATATGATTTTGGTATATGACCAAAAATTGTATTTAAGTCGAGGAAAGTTCAATCCTTGAGCACAAATCGAATCTAACATATAAAAATAACGATTGCCAATATAGATAACAGGCATTTTGAATTTTTGAATATATTTGCTAGATTTCTTGCATACATGAACATGATATTACATTTTTTAATAGACTGATTTTACGAAGAGTAAATTTCATTAAAAATCACAGGTTTTGACTATTAGCCTTGCTAACTTTTCCAAATGGATTTTATCTGATTCACCAAATCCATTAAAATCACCACAATCCAGGTCAATAACTCCAAGAGTTTTACCATCAGGCGAAACTATCGGAACAACAATCTCACTTTTTGTTTCACCATCACATGCAATATGACCTGAAAATTTACTAACATCCGAAACAAGCTGAGTCTCTTGACTCTCTGCTGCCGTACCACAGACACCTTGACCGAAAGGAATACTTTGACAGGCAACTTTACCTTGGAATGGTCCTAATAATAACTCTAAAGGTTTACCACTTCTTACAGTATAAAATCCTGCCCAATTGACTTCAACATTAAGAGACTTGTAGGCATGCCATAATAACGAAGCTGCATTAGATAAATTGCATACCCAATCTCTTTGATCTTCACATAGGCTTTCGTAGGACATTAGGAGCATCTCAAATGTGTCGTCTCTACTGGTAAAGTCATTGAAGTCGGAGTAATCGGCGTGGTTCTTTTTGGAAATCGTAGCCATTCTTTTTTTCTTTCAGTTACACTATATAATTGTTCTTGAACTTTGATAAACGTTTGAGTCAGCTTGTAATCAATTCATTGAGTTAAAATAGCTTTTCATTTTGATATCATTATATATGTTAAAGAAACTCAATTTTCAATGCTTCTATCTCTTCTCTTTTTGCAAGCTATATATTATATAATCATTCGGCTTGAAGAAGGCTAGAAAAAATAATACTAAAAGCTAGATGCAATACAATTAAGAGCTTACTGAAATTATAATAGATAAAGGACACACACATTAAAAATTGGGAACTTCATTTGCCAAAACAAGTATATATTAGATCCCTATCTATTCTGCGTGAAATGCTTAAAAATGAATGAAACCACTAACGATAATTTCCAGTATATATCTCAACTAATGGCTACATTAGCAGCCGAATCAAGATCAAATAGACAAGAGACAGACAAAATAGAATTACTTCTGAAAAGGGTTGCAAAACAATCAGCTATATCATATGAAAAATTCGGTGAGGATGTTTCATCTGAGACACTTCTTAATTATGAGAATCTATCAATACCGTCTGAGGTGGATATTTTAGTAAAAGAAAATTATGATTTGCTGTATCAAATCGAACAACAGAGATTTATAAACAACAAGATATCTATACTCATACAGAGAATAATGGAGCATTTTGTGTCAATCAAGAACTTTATGAAGGAACAAAAATTTATGAGAGATCAAGACCTGGATAATTTTATCTACGAAAATTTTGAATCTCAGGCTGTGATACTTGATTCCCATTTGAATATTTTAAGGGAAAAGAAAAATATCAGTGGGAAAAATTTATCACGAATAATAACACAGCTTAAAGACATATTTAAAACTATCGATTGGTCCTTAATATCAAGAAATAAACATGATTTTAAACTATTGTTGAATCAAATTCAAAATTTAGATGAAACATTTAACATAAAGCTTCTCAACGAGCATGATTTTGCTCTTGCTAAGCAATTCTGCGAGTAATCTCGAAATTTTCATTTTCATATAATTTAATACTATCAAATATAAGTAACTGAATGAATATATCTTAAATTATATATGAATACACACCCTTTGCATAATTCAACTTTGGAATATCCAATTATACCAACTTTTTAACACTTCCTGCCCAGTTTTCACCAATTCTGTACTAAGAACTTTCCAACTAAGACCTCTATATTTATTTTTCCTTATTGCATTTAAGAGCACAATATATTCTTCAAATCCTTCCTTATCGTTGTTTGGATCGACTTCACATTTTATTGGATATTCGTTCTTAGATATTATAAGATCGATTTCGTTTAATTTGGAGTCAAATCTATTGACGTTTGTTTCTACCTCTTTAATACGCGCATGTAAAATTCTGATATTATATTTGAATCGTGATGTTAATATATTGATCTCTTCCATCTCTTTCTGTAAATGTGTTTGTTTCATATCTAATTCCCTTTCACGAGGTTCTAAGTACGCTTTATCTTTGCTATATTGTTCACAAACATTTGTCATCTTTTTAATAGAATCCTTAAATACCAATGATTCATCATTATTTCTAGTTTTTGTTACATAAAGAGGAGACACATCATAATCATAACTGTTCCCATCATCATTGCTAGTCATTAATGTATTGATTCTTTTAAGATCTCTGGCTATTCTCACGACTGATACGTTGAAAGGCATGTTCCATTTTTCTAAATTATCAACTATTTCTGATACAGAGTTTCTTCTCTTTAATGAGTCGTTTTGAACTGGAATCTTAGTTCCATCCAGAACAAAGGGTATAGAATTTCTTCTATAGAATTCTCTCCGGTATATATTATCTAGCTCAATATTTTCCTCTGAGTCTACTGTATCATAGTTATTAATCATTGAGGATGTACTCGATGTTTCTGAAGAAATATCGCCTGCAATACTTTCAGTATCGAATACAGCCTCATGTTTCTTTAATGCATAGGGATATAATTGTTCCATATCTGCGGGATCAATAGTGCTTATCTTTTGTAAATTATAACGCTCTCTAATTCTTGCAATGGGATCCCCATGATTGAAATTTTTATTCACAAATGTGGTTGACTTCCTTCTACGATAGGATTTTTGTGTTTCACCTTTCCCTTTCCATAATGCTGCCAGAGTACCACTATGTATGTTTCTAACCAAAATGGATAGATCTGACGTTAATATTTCATTCGAAAGATGCATGGAATTCCCTTTACCTGCGAAATCCTGCATTGTAGATTTCACAACCTTCTTTAAATTAAATATGTCATTATTAGAAGACTTTGCTGAAACTTCGAAAAGCGTTTGGAGAGTTAAAGGGTCAAGATAAGTATACTCTTGTTGTTTACTGATATTATGTTTTTTTTGGAACACATAAATCCCTGAATAAAATTCATCCTCATCAAATGGGTCTTTAGCAGACATCGAACCCTCAACTATTAACTTGAAATAGCATGTCAGCAATAAACTAAACAAAGATGCAACTGTTGTTGGACCCATTATGACTTCATTCTTTGGTTTACCTATCCCTAAATAAAATTTTCCATATTTGGCCCACCAATTATCAATAGCCTTTCTTGTATTATTACATAACAACCCATCGACTCTCTTAACACATGAATTTGGGGCAAAATAATTTAAAGTTATTTGAACTAGTGATACTAGCTCTGTTACAGGACAATACCTATATTGACGAGTTAACAGTTTTTTATCATCTATTTGATTGTTATTAATAGCAGAATCATTATTACCATTCTCTTCAATAACATTACCAGCTGAGTTTGCTCTTAACTGAATTTTATATAATTGTGCAAATTTATTCAACGCCGCACTTGTAGGCCCCTTTAATAATAAGGCTGATCTACCACCACAATTTAGTTTCTTGAGATTGAAATTTGTTCTATAATTATCCCATACAGTCCTTAGATCACCACAATCAACATTAAGGAAATTCAAAGTCGATGAAATAGAGGACAAATTTGTAATAAATAAGGTATCGCCATTAATCACTTTAGCTTGTGAATATGTCTGCAGCTCCTTTAAATAATTTTTAAAATTTTGAGGCCAATAGTGATAATCTGATGGCAAACATATTCGAACTGCAGTTACGGTATCTTGTGAGTTCCCAGTATATGACGTTATAAGAGACGATATCTTTCTCTCTTCTGTCCATTGTTCCACGATATAAATTTCAAATCCATGAATTTGTACTTCTTCATATGCCAGATCTCTGGATCTCTGTAGACATAAATCATTTAAAGCTTTGAAATCCGGAAACACATAACTCTTCCACCCCGAGGTAGTATCCCCTTCACTTGGTAACATATGTTGTTGTTTATTCTAAATATTCAAAGTAGAAGATATAGATCTCGAATGAAATTAGAAAACAATAATATATTTAAATATTTTGTTCTATCTTCTAATAAGATAAAAAATGTTATAAATGACCAAAAAATATTAAATTCTTCTTAAAACTTTATTCACCACCCTATTCTCAACTTTCCTGTATATCAAATTTAAATATATCTTTATCTCATATTAATTGATAGAGATGCTAGTTTATATTTTCTTCGAGAAAGTAATACCGAAACTTATGTAATTCTGTCAAATTTTCCGTTTTTCCTATGAAGGTTACCTACTTGAGGCACGCAGAGAAACATCTGTACGAAAAAGCAAAAAAGCAATTCCGGTATAAAAACATATTGTTTGAGAAGTTTTAAATAACAGAATTCATGCATCACATCTGAGTAGCCATTCACTTCGCAAGAGGGTTTTAGGTTCGGCCACTACATGGAGAGAATTAAGATAGTGGCTCTCTTTCACCCCCTCCTTTTCATATTTCTGACTGTTACATCAATAGGTAGTTCGTTTATAATCCTTATGTAATATTTTACCGTTCTTTTAAATACAAATGCTTGCAAATATATATATATATATTATATATTCTAAATATTAAAGAAACTCATAATTCATCATGGACATCGCTAGTTTCCGACGATTTGTTCGTAGTAGAAGAATCATTATCACTACTTGTTGATTCTGATTTCTCTGATGCCGCACTCTTTGAGCTTTCAGCTTGTTGCTTTTTCTTTTCCTTTCTCTTCAATGCTCTCACTTTACGCTGGTATGTAGCCTTTAGATCAGCTAGACGTTGGGTTTGGACAGTCTCCAATGCAGTGAATTTGTCTTGTGCCGCTTTGATTAAGTTTTCAAACATAGTCTTAACTCCATACAATTGTTCACGGTCCATACTTTCGAAGATCTTCTTTTCTACAAAAGATGTCATATTAGCGATACTCTCCTCGAAGATGTTAATAGTGGTATTATAATCACGAATGGTTTGAGCCAAGTATGTAGGTACCTTTATTTGACTATATTCTTTCCTTACATCTAGAATTTTCTTGTTTACCTTAGAGTCTAACTCAGCTAATTTCTCTTCAAGGTTGTTTGCATTGTTTTCAATTTTTTCCCAAAGGGCATTTGCAGTATCTAACATACTTTGAAGTTGTTCGTAGCCAAGGGGTTCACCAGCAGTCTTTAGATATTCTACTATGTTATCTTTCATCGTTGTAATCTGTTTTCTTCTCTTGTTAATTTCGCTCTTACTTGCAGTATCGGCTTCATATTCAACCCATTCTAAATATTCAGTGACAATTTGAGACAACTTTTCAATTTGTTTAGTTGGACCATCTATTAAGGATTCTTCTTCAGAGAGGAAGTTTCTTATGTCGTATAGACTACTTTCAAGAAGATTTTTAGCTTCTTGTAATTGTATTCTTCTTTTATCATTTTCATCCAACATTTGAATACGGTTTGTACTGTGCATTCTCTCTTCACTAGACATAGGTGTAACGTAGTCGTCATAAGCATGTGCCTTTGGATTAATCATTAAACCAGCTTCCTTCTTAGCATCAACATCAAAGTAGAAATTGTTAGTTTCTTCACTATCAAACGTTTCAAATTCGTCTTCTTCATCAATCTCTTCAATGAAATTCACTCCGAGGATCTCTTTCTTCACAGCAAGCGCTTCTTTAGCTTCCTTAATACAAAAACAATCAATAGTATCAAAATTCAAAGTTCTCACTTGAGTTAATGCATAAGTCATGTTATAAACTGAACCATATGGACAATCAGACATTGTGAAATTTTCAATACCTTCAATAGTAATATTTTTGATTATCTTGTCATTTTCATAAATTGAGTATTCACTAGTCTTTGAGGCATCTTGAACTGGAATTAACAAACCTTTCTTATTTGGAAAACTAGAGCCAGCCTCAAATATTTGAATATCATTTGATTCCTCATCATGTGGAGACAAGGTAAAATTGAAAACTGAACGATCAGTAACATTAAATGGTCTTGTCTTAAATAATTCAAATAGTTGTGTGCCTCTAAGAGAAAGACCATTAACAACAGATTCATCAGCGTTCACAGTCTTTAAAAGTTTTTCAGGACCAACAAGATCGGTTAATGATTTTTGAACAAATGGAACACGGGAAGAACCACCAGCCAAGATAATACCAGTGATATCATCCAACGTAATACGTTCGTTACCATTAATTTGAAATTGTTTTTCGATAGCATTCAAAATAGGCAAGCTAAAGCTTTTGATATCATCCTCCATGGTAGCCTCAAAATCTTCTCTAGTGATAACAGTTCTAAAATCAACGTCAGGAAGTAAAGATTCAATACTAACGGACGAATCACTATTGGCACTGAGGACAAGTTTAGCCTTTTCAGCGGCTTGAATAATTTTGGCCATTGCTTTAGCATCTGCGTCTAGATCTTCTTCCATAACTTTAGGATTCTTTTCTAAGAATTTAGTCTTAATTATGTTTGCTACACGCATGGTTAATTGAGAACCACCTAGAGTAGAGTTAAAACCATAACCTTGTAATTCAACTCTAATCGGGACGTCCTTTTCAGCGTGTTGAGTGATAGTTACAAGAGAGGCTTTAATTGAACCACTACCCATATCATAAATTACGTAGTGATGTGGTTGGTCTAATTCAAAGTCATTTTTCTTAACAGCAAAGTTAATAGCAATAGTTAAACCGTCGTTAATAAGAGTCAAACCTGTTAAATCATCTACAAACATACCTGCATCCATCAAAGCAGTACGTTGGTATTGATCCCAATAAGCTGGAATAGAGAGAGCCAATTTTTCAACATAATCCTTTGATCTTTTATCGTTCTCTTTAATATGTTTGTTAGCTCTTGCAGTAATTTCTTGCAGATTCATACCTACAAGTTCTTCAATTGGATATTCAACGTTATCAATCTTAATAGCAACAGTCTTTCTAGCAGTGGAAACAAATTCTAGACCTGGATGCTCTTTTTGGTATTCAACAACCTCTAGATCATCAATACTTCTACCAAGTAATGGTTTCAAATGTAACATAGTAGAACCTGGAAATCTGGTGGCCAAAGACCCAACGGCTGAACCATAAAACCTTTCTAAATCAGTTGGTTTCTTTGATAATTTTTTAAATGCCATACCTGAGACTTCTTTTCTTTTAGCTTCAGGTGTAAGAACCATTTCTAAGGGAGCTTGTGGTGAAACCACCATAGCTTTTATAAATTGTTGACCATAGTCTACAGCTAGCAATGCAGCAAATGTATGTGTTAGTAGCAACAGCCACACTGGTAATAGAGATATACTCTTCCATACGCGTACCATTCTCTTTTTAAGTAGTTATAGGTAACGTGTCTTATTGTTGTTATTTAATTCACGGTGGAATTATTTGATTACAGATCTTCTTACTAAGTATTGAGGAAAAATAGAAGATATAGTTAACAGAAAGAAAATATATTGATAAGAATAGTATTACTTCGAAATTTATGAATCATTTAAATATATAAATAGCAATTTGAATTTATTCACGTTTCTAAGAGAAGGTTAGAATCTCAGACGTGTCAACATTAACTAAAACTAAAGAGAGACGCTTGAAGTAGCATAAATCAACACTGCGGCGCGTTGTTAACAAGTGAAGCCATTATTACGCACTGAGCGAGCGATGAGTTTCTGGAAAATTTTCCAAATTTTTAGAAAATTTTGATAATTTGAGAGATGTTTCAATCAAGCCTAATCCATTTAAATTGAGATTTAAACCCTATTTTGTGATTGCCAATAACAGAGTTTTTAATTTGATTAGTAGTGTTTTATATATATCATATGTTGAGGGAGATTCTAACTGTTTCAATCACTGTTCAGTGTTTATAAAGTATACCTGTACGCAACTGTAGTTACACTTTAGTAAGATATCAATAGTAAGGATAATATGGGAGATCAGAAGACCTTGGAAGAGCTGAGAGCTAAGATCATGGAATCCATGGGGAAAAAAGATACAAGTATTCCACAGGGAGATAAGGTAAATCTACCACAAAAGAGACTAAGAAGTACTAGAGCTCCCGATCATTACGAGCGTTACAAGCGCCGTGCATATGAAATTGAGTCAGAATCTGGCTCTCATTATAGAATTCCACAGAATCGTTCTTCTATGGAACAACAGAATGATGATCAATCCTTTGGACCAAATAAAGGATATATACAACGCAATAATAACAATAATCGTAATAATAATAATAATAATAATAATAATAATAATAATGGATACACACAACAGAATAGTTACAATAATAACAATAGTAGCTATTCCAATAATGACCGTACTGGTGGGAAATATAGAACACACTATCGTAATGATGACTCAAAATCTAGTAGATACAGTAATAACAACACCACAAATACCCCAAATAATCGATATTATAACAATCGCAATAACTATAATAACAATGGTAATAGTAATAACAATAACAATAGACCAGGAAAACAATATAATAATAACAGACAACAATACAGACAAAGAGAGAATACTCCAAAGCAAACGAATGCGTTCCAAAAAGTTCATCTTTATAAAAATTTAACTCAAAGTAGAATAAACGCTACAATTGTCATTTCTAATGTGGAGTTTGATAACGAAGAGAAGAAAGAATCAAGCTTTAAGAAATTAATAGATACTTATTGTAAAGGTCTGGGAATGAATTTTGAACTAACAAATTTCAAATACAATAGTTCATTGAGCAATGTTGTCATTGAATTCAATTCAGCAGAATGCTCAACTATGGTACTAGCATGCCGATCCTTCCTATCAAAGAAAGCATCTCAACAAAGTTCTAGATGGTGTAGACCAAATAGTTATGTATTGCAACGGGATAATATGACAAAAATTTGTAATTCTAATACCGTTGTCATAGAAAATGTCGAATTACCATTAACTGAAGGTCAAGATGTAAAGGAGCCCTCCAAGAACTTTATCGAATCCCTAGGGTTCTCCAGTGAAAACTGGGAAGTTCTTCCATTGATGTATAAGGATAATGATGAAAATAAATCAGAGTTCACACATTGCATATTAATAACATCTGCCACAGAATCACCTCAAAAATATACAAAAGCTTTTGAAAATATTAAGTGGTTCAAACCAAATGATAGTCTATCATTACATCAAGAGACAAAATCACTAGTCTTTAATAATCTAAGTAAAAAGGTGGCTGAACCACACATCCCAGAATCCCGTATTCTGATGTTATTAAATTGCGTAAACCCTCTGGAACTTAATAATGACCCTGCACTAGCTCGGGATATACAAGAATGTCTTCAACTATCTTTACCAAATACCGAATCTGTAAGAGTTATCAAACCTAGTGCAGACTACAGACTGACTTTCAATTATTTAAAAGAACAAGCTGGTAACGTATATGTCAAATTTCAAGACATCGAATCAGCCAAACAAGCAATTACTATGTTTACAGAGCGCAAGTTTAATGGAAGACATGTGCTACATACCTTCATCAATGAAGAAGACTATATAAATATACTACAGGAATAACTGGTCTAAACAGTTACCGAATGTCAGAACCAGTTTCTTCCTTATTTAGTTTACATATTCTCTTTTAAGTATCATGCTACACGACCGACACACAGTACTAATAATGAAATTTCCAAACTGAAAAAAAAAAGATGTTCAAACTGTTTACCACACAAAGCGACAGAAACGGAGAGAGGGAAGAGTTTAGAGTTCTCCCGATGAACAAGAAACTCAAGGAAGCAATTTTTCCAGCAAAACATTACCTGACATAAACAATGTATAACGTGTTAATAGGTTCTATATACATCAAAAGGCCATTTACTAATTTATATATACCTTCCTTAGGATAATATACATTAAAACAAAGGAAAGGAACTTACTTCTGTGCTACCTGAATCACTTTCAAGATACTTCAATAGATGACAACAGAAGTGGCCCAAAGCGTAAGGGCTCCGCCACAGGCTCCATTAGGCGCAGATAATGAAGAATGCAATTGTCCTCATTGTACTAAAATGAAGAAGTCACGTCAACATGAAAGGAGGATGAGAAGAAATGAGAATATTCGTAGACGTACGAAGTTTAACTTCCAGAGAGATATGGATACCACCAATACAAAATATGATATTATTACATCCGTAGGCTATCTTAGTGAAAAATACGGTCTTAGAAAGAGCCACTATATTGAAAACTTTATCAAATGTATTCATCGTAAAATCAATTCTGATGTTAGCAAAATCCCAGATGAGTTTGTGGATTCTTTGAGTCCTGCTGTGAAATCTAAACTATTTCTTCTATTAGTTACACTATCTGAAAGAGGTGGCCCTGATTATTGGATAGACAAAAATAATACTGAAATAGAGGACACTGATAACGATATTACAACTGATCACTCTTCTGAGAAAACAATAACAGAACAATCAGAAGTAGCGACAGATAAAGATAGAAATACATCAAATATTAAATCCAACGTTAAGGATGATTCTATGTCAGATAAGGCTCACCATGATACCGAAGAATTCGGTTGTACCAATACATTAATGGAGAAGATCATCCAACAAAATATTAATTGCGATTTTAAAGAGACTACCTACGACGAGGATTATGTGTTTTCTTCAATCTGGGCCAATTTCATGGAAGGTTTAATAAACCATTATTTAGAGAAAGTTATCGTCCCTCACTCAGAGATGAAAGTTTGTCAGCAATTATATAAACCAATGATGAAAATTATTTCCTTATACAATGAGTACAATGAACTGATGGAGAAGAGTCTTAAGAATGGATTTTTACCAGCACCAACAGAGTCAGAAGTTGCTGAAGATAAGGAAAAGAAAAGAATAGCTGATTCTGAAAAAGATGACGTAGTAACAAAGGAGAGATTAGCCAGGGCTCAAAAATTGTTATGGCAAGCACGTCAAGACATTCCGAAAACTATTAGTAAAGAACTCACACTATTATCTGAGATGTATTCTACTTTGATTGCAGACGAACAGGACTACGAACTTGATGAATTTGTCTGTTGTGCTGAAGAATACGTTGAATTAGAATATTTACCAGAACTTATAGATGTTTTATTTATTAATGGTAACACGAAAATATTCTGGAAAGTGTTATTAGTCTTAGAACCATTTTTCTATTACATTGAAGACGTTGGTGATATAGACGATGAAAGCGCAGAACTAAGTGACGTCAGTGAGGAGGAAAATGAGGGATCTAATATTATGCGAAGAAGAGCTTTCAAACCGGACCCTAGGGTGATTACCTTAGAAAAAATTTGTGAGGTGGCAGCCAGACAAAAATGGATCTAGTCTCTTAGTAGTGATTATTATAAATATGTTATATATACAATGTTTACGATACTAATTTTTTAAAAAAACATATATTTATATATGTATATAATTAGTAGACGAAAACGATCGGTTTCATTACTGTTTCTTTTAATGATATTTGAAAAAATATATATAAGTTAAAATTTATTTAATTATTTTAAATGATATTATATCAAAATCAATGTGTGTAAAAATATCAAAATTATTTAAAATACCAAATTGCATACTTTTAACTTTGCTTACCCTTACCTTTATTGTAAATAGGTAATTCATCATACTTGTGATTTTTCATATTCTTAAATTTCTTCATATTTGCGAATTTACCTATCACTCTACGCTTCTTATTTAATGAAGTCTTTGTGATATCAGAGAAGTCTCTCATATTTTTGTTGGCCTGTAAAAAGAAGTATAGAATGACAAAGACAACAACTGCAACTGCAGGCATTGTTAAGGCAATGTAGTACCATTTACTATCACTAATACCAGCATCGACTAAAGCCCATTCTTCCTTGGTAGTCTTGGATACCTTTGAACCCATTATCATATATAATAGGACACCATTTTCTAGTGGAGAAAATTCATCGTCTGAAACATAATTAGGTTGAACGGATAGAATTATTCTGCGTTCGTATGTACCTTGTAACCACTCCTCTTCTAGTTCAATAGCATATACACCATCGATGTTCTTCACCCATTCAGAGGTGAAAAAAGTAGCTGGAATATCTCTCTTGTGATAACCTTTATCTGCGGCTTTCTCCTTAACATAAGACAGATGGATACGCACATTTTCAGCGACTTTGCCATTATGCTCGTTTTCAAAGAAACGTGTGTACCATGAAACGAAGTAAGTAGTACCAACTTTCCACATTGAGTCTTCACGTGGAGTACAGAATGGTTCACTGGAGACATCTTTAGATAGACCCTTATGAAAGTAATTGTCAGGTGTACATCTCATAATAGGATTCAAAGAAGTATAAGTATCATCTTCATCAATAAAATACTCTTCCTCATAGACATCATTTGGGTCCATGTTATGTGCCTTCAAGTCCTCGTACGAATAAGTACGCACGGCGGCTGTCTTGAAATAAGTAGAGTAATCCGGTTTACCTCTTTTGGTATGACCATTTTTGATTTCAGGTTTAATAGTCTTTGGTCTACCATTCTTCTCCAAAGAAACCCATGGTTCAAGGGCATCACTTGTTGCAGCTGGTTTAGCTGAGAATGTGACACCATCAATCACAGTAGGTGTAACAATCTCCCTCTGAGTAGAATAAATGGTACGGATCCATGGTTTCTGTTCTTCAGAAGTACTTTCTTTTTCTTCCTTTGGATTATGAACTTGTTTATAACCATAAGCATGGTTCAATAACAATGTCGAGGCTAATAGCAATGATACCTTCATCTTAGATCAATGAAAATTCAATATGCGATGGAAAATATCTATATATATATATATATATCCTTTTATGATTTTAGACACAAAGTGATTATTGATTCAATACGATACCTTGAGTTATAACTTCTGGAGTATCAAGTTGTTTTAACAGGAATAATTCTTTTGCGATTAGGATAATTTATGTTTTCCTTTCTGTCTGACTTTGTTTATATAATCTAAACCCTTCTAAGTTTGTTGTTGTCACCCAGCGATCTATTTCAACATCTGCGTACGGTGCTGTCTGAGACTGATGTGATGACAAGAAAGTGAAAAATTCACTCAGATTTTTTTTTTCTTTTTTTGATTTAATTAAACAATGGGTTGGTGATCTTGAGACATTTTCTTTGAAGAAAAGAATGAGTTTATGTTATTTTTTTTATTTACCATGAACGTTAACCTGTCAATAATTACTGTACTTAACTTGAACTTGCCAGAAGTGATACTACCTGGATCCAGAACTGTAAGATTGTTATGTACAGTGTGGACAACAAGGATGGTTTCTCAATAGAAAATAGAGTGCGTACTAACTTGATTCATTTTCAGAATTGGTCTGATGTTGTGATCTGTGAAGAATCCTTTGAATGGGAAGGTCGAACCATAAGATTAGTTTCAGGTATTCCACCAACAACTTTATCGAATGGTAAAAGTGACGAAGATGGAAACCCTACCAGAGAATTCCTTTTACCAATTAGTTTAGCTCAGTACAAGACAGAAAGTCTAACAATCGAATGTTTGGATATGATATTCGATAAAATATGTAATTCAGAAACAGAAAGGGTTATTTTATCAATTGTTAATGATGATGGGACCACTGTTTTCTATTTTGTGTACAAAGGTGTTCATAAACCAAAAAAGAATTAGAGCCCTGCAAGTTCTGGTAATTTATGTTTATAATTTTTATTTAATAAATCTACTTCTTATATATCTTATATAGATTTATATATATATTAATTATTCTATAAACCTGCTTTCTCTTTAGTCACTGCTGTTCCATTTACTATCACATCTTGCAGCCATTCCAACTCAATCCTACTCACATTTCTGGCATAACCTTTAGTAGTGAACACATACTCGACATACATAATACTTGGACATGATTTATTTAAAAATAACATCGAGGAAGGATGAACACTAATAGCTTCACCAGTAGTAACTGTACGGTATGATCTATCGGGCATACCAATTGCTGTATTTTTGGCAAACCCAACTAAGAAACATTTTAGTACTTTGGATATTTGTTCGTTGTTTTGACTTATGCTCTCACCCAATTCATCACCTTCTTCAGACCCATTCAACCATTTCGATTGAAATAATCTCATACAATACATTCGTAACTGATTTCTAATTTTGACAACATTTTTAAATCCACGATAGGATAAACATAATTCTTTACACCATGCTTGTCTTTCAGAAGCGGAAGATGACCCTTTTCCAAGTTCATAGAAATAAACATCAAACAGTTCCTTCATCATGATTAAATCACCGTATTTTTTACCGCCGTTACATAACATCAACCGACGTTCATTAACTTCATCTCTTTGTTCTGGAAGAGGGTTCATCAACAAATTTTCTACACTCAGACAGGAGACAATATCAATTACATCTTCAAGACAATTAGAGTCATTGGCCTGAATTAAAACACTACTCAAATGCGGTTGTACAGGTAATAAAGCCATTTGTTCACCTTTCTTTGTAATATTTCCGAAATCATCAAGTGCACCCAATTGATATAGTTCTTGTAAAGCCATCACCAAGGCCTCCTTACCTGGATATTCGAACCACGTCCAATTGACAATATCTTTGACACCATATCTTTTGAGCATCAATACTGGTGATGTTATATCACTTCTTGCGATCTCTGGTTCTGTTTGAGCTGGTAATTTATCAAAATCTTTTTCGCAAAATAATCTATAACATTTTCCTTCAGATTCTCTACCAGCACGACCACTTCTCTGTTCTGCACTTGCTTGGGAAATTGGAACAGTCAATAATGTAGCTAAACCTAATTGATGTCTCCATACTTTAACTTTCCTTAATCCTGAATCTATAACATATTTCACACCAGATACCGTAACAGATGTTTCAGCTATATTAGTACTAAAAATAATTTTTCTCTTAAAACCTTTAACTGGAGCAAAAACAATAGATTGCTTAGCAGGTGGTAGTGCTGCATATAATGGTAGTGGTATCATTAATGGAACTGAATTTTCCCTGTGAATAATTGCACTTATTTTTTCCATGATAATAACAGCTTTGTCGATTTCTTCTTGGCCTGGTAAAAAACATAATATGTCACCCAATGGTTCACCCTGGTTTAATTGCACAACAGTCCTGATAACACTGTCAACAATATCATCTGATGGAGCAGTTAAGTAATATTGAGAAACGTCGAATTTTCTACCTTCAACGAATATCACAGGAGCATTGTTGAAAAATGCACTAAATCTTTCAGCTTGTAATGTGGCGGACATGACTATAATTTTCAAGTCTGGTCTTGGTCCTTCAATCAATGACTTTAGAAACCCCAGTATTAAATCAGTTAGAACTGTTCTTTCATGCGCTTCATCAATGATAATTACACTATATTCTTTAAGTGTTTTATTCATCATTAACTCTCTTAATAGCATACCATCTGTTAAATATTTTAATCTTGTCTTTGCAGAAGTTGTGTTATCAAATCTAACAGAGTAACCAATCTGTTGTCCAACATTACATCCGTGCTCACTAGCCACACGTGTAGCTAAATTTATTGCTGCAACTCTTCTTGGTTGGGTCACCGCTATAGAACTGTGTTGTTTTGTAGAATATAGATGATCCAATAAGAATTGTGGAATTTGTGTAGATTTACCGGAACCAGTTTCACCAATAAGTAAGGTCACAGGATTTTGGATTAAATTCTTCATTATAAGTTCTTTATTTTGGTATACAGGTAAGGACTGCCTCACTTCTAATAGCTTTTTGGCTTTGATTTTCAAATCATATTTATCATGAACTTCATGTGTTGCAACATCATTGTCCTCATCCTCATTTGAGTAGTGAAACTTCACCTCAGTCTTTCCATTACCACTTTTTTTGTTTCTTCTAAATGGATGAACCTTTGATCTCATCCTCTTCTCATTGCTAGTAG
The DNA here is from genome assembly GCA_030571355.1 of Maudiozyma serrabonitensis. NCBI lineage: Eukaryota > Fungi > Ascomycota > Saccharomycetes > Saccharomycetales > Saccharomycetaceae > Maudiozyma > Maudiozyma serrabonitensis. Next base: position 17,109 of record JAJLXS010000007.1, on the reverse strand, counting down.
TCTTACTAGATATGGATGCCATAATTTATTATTACAATATATTAAACCTCCTTGTGATTATGAATGCTAAAAACTACGTTATATAGATTTATAAAGAGTAATATTATTCAAACGTTCTTTTCATAATAAAAGATATTTATCGATGAGCTCATCGCAATATTTTTCACATTGCTATTTTTTTCATTAAAATTGTAAATATATGTGCACCATCATAACAGAAAAAAAGTATAGGTGCCGTGTTTCGCGACTTTTCTTAAGAACTCATAAAATGATCAGGACATTTACAATACCTAAAGCCAATCGAGGTCATGGAGATGTCACAAATGGAAATCAAGAACTATTACTTTTATTATCAATCTATATTAAAATGTTGATAAAAAGGTACTTATCTTTGTGATATATATATATAGTGATTGAATAGGGAGTGAACCGCTCAAGATTTTGAATAGAGCAGGATGCAAGTTCAAATATATTGAAATTTTGAAATTCAACACTTGCTCCTTCAGAGAACTGATTAAATATCGACTACAGACTACCTTAATTAGGATGGTCAGTTTGTTATATATCCCAAAGTCTATTTAACCGAACAAAAAAAGAAATACTTCTCAAACAATGTAAGATGACAATAAAACCAATACCCATGTCCCACATAAAAATAAATATTTCATTATACAAAGCTCAAACTTAACAATATCCTTACGCAGCAGAACATAATATGTCACCCTAATAGACATTCTTTGGGCGTAACTTTTTCTAAGGCATGATATGTAATACGTACAGAACAACGCGAATATAAATTCAAGCTGACTACCGTTCTACATTTATTCAACCATCAGGGTTGATTCACCTATGAGTTATGTTCTTTTTATAACTAAGATTTACTGTTCGACATGTGTGGAGTCGTAGCTGGTCCCGACACTACTCTTACTGAGTTTAGTTTTAGACCCTTCTTGAGAGGTCGTGGAACAAATGTTTCTTCAGAGGTCGAAATACCAATACTACCCACAGATGCTTGTCTATTACCCCATCCACTGGAAACGGAATTTTTTAATCCCCAAGGTGAAGCAACAATCTCTTTACCTTCATCGATTGGAATTATTGTGTGCCCAGACGAAGAACTGATAGAACCTTGTCTCGGTGTTTCCACGGTACTATCATATGCACTATTATGGATGTTGACTTTGGCAATTCTATCTTCTAGAATCTTTACTTTATCTACTCTAACTTTGTTTATCTCTTTAAAATGATCAAGCTCACTCTCCATTGCAGCATTAGCTGTTAGTAACTTTTGTATCAGGCCTTCATGTTCTTTTATTTGCAGCACAAGTTTATTATTCATATTTTCAAGGCTTGAGTCCTTTCCTCCCATGTTCTTGATTTTTGCTTTCAATATGAAATTTAAGTGGTTCATTTCTTCTATCGAGGCCTGTAATTCTGCAACTTTACTTGATTTCTCGATCAAAGAATTTGTAATATCCATTATATTACCATTGGGTTGAGGCGAATTTTTCAATGTCTCCTTAGAAGATCCGTTTAAAATACCTTTCAGCAACTCCAGTTGTTCTATAAGTGCTTTATTCTCAGCTTCTGACTTCTGTAATTTTTGAAACATAGAAGAAGTTGATGTATTTTCTACTGAGTCACAATGATTCTTGCGAAGATCATCCCGCTCGATTTCTAATTGTCTTATTCTTTCTAAGTAATTAGCTTCCTTTTTCTTTGTATTTTCATATAATAAATCCATCTTCTTTTTCTGATGTAACCCAACAATATTTGCATGGATTGATGTGTTTATATTCTTTATAGCAGAACCGATTTGTAACGAATTTAGAGAATCAACTTCATCTTCTTTATCAGTTGAACAGCAAATCAGGAATGTAGTTATCGAATTTCCTGTCAACGGATTTAGTAGCAATTTGGTCAAATTAGATTCCCTGTAAGGTATAGAATGTTCTCGTTTATCATCTGGGTTTTTAATTTGATTTTCTGAAAGGGTATTTATAACGTTATTCATAGCTTTTAACTCCGTATTCAACTTTTTTATTTCATCCGATGAAAAGTTTTTGTCTATATCTTTGGTCAATGGATTTGAACCACATAGATCGACTAACAGAAGACTACCTGTCTTCAGGGTTTCGTCTACTATATTTCTTTGTTCTACAATAATTTTGACAAACAGATGTGTCTTTGAACGTACAGATTGATTCGAATTTACATTTCGCCTCTTTGCAACATTCGTCATTTCTAATATTATATCTTCCGTGGAACTGACGATACGATTTGATAAATCTTTCACTGAATATTCTACCTTGTTTGCGTCGTGATGTAGTTTTAACGACTTTTTCATTCCATCTGGTATTAACATATCATTTATTTTTTCCACATTAACCTCAAATACTTTCAAATTCACAACTGATTTTGTGCCGTGTTCTTGTCTTTCGATATCAATCTTTTCAAATAATTCCTTGGAAAATTTCTGAACAAGACCATCTGTAATAATATCTTTATCGCAGCTTCCTAATAAGGTTGAAGTCTTTCCAGTAAAAGATTGACCATATGTAATCAATGTCAAATTATAAGCACCGAGTACATTTTGAGTGTAATTCAGATCTGACTGAAAATAATCATATATATCATCTACTGTTGCTTTAGAAGTGAAGACATTGTCAAATGATGAATATTCTGGTTTATCTGTATCTAATAGGATCAAATTATCTCCAGGTTTACAAAACATAGGGAGTCTACCTTTATTTTCATTTCTCTGTGGTATTAATTTAATAACAACTTTAATTGGTGTCCTTTCGGAAGTTATGTCAACTTCAACTTTGTGAGAGGAATCGCTTGAACCGAACAAATTAGTCTTATTCGAATAACCCCAATACATCTGTGGAGGTTAGAGGGCAAATTTTCAGTGGATGATTGTTATATTATATAGATAAAATCACTAGTTGTGAAAATAAATATTTTACTACTAAGTATATCTAAAATATAAACTATGTTTCATTTATTATGGTTTTGTTTTTGTTGTTAACCTGTAAATATTATCCATTGTGTTGTTGTTAATGTTCAAGGCGCGCCCTAATAGAAGGTATACAAAAACGACGATTTCAATAATTTTATTGACACATTAAACTGCTTCAAATGAAGTGTGAGACTTCAAGTCATATTTGTATATCATCAGTTTCAAAATTACGAGGTGTCTAGACTATTTAATAATTTCCTCAAAAAATAATTGTACAACTTTTGACATTACTGTCGATGATGGCCTGGCTATATACATCTTGAATAAGTTCTATATATATACATATATTCTTGTAAATATGTAGTGAAAAAAAGAAAGAAGGAAAATAGTTTTAGTTCTATTCACCAACCAATTAAAATCCCATGCCACCATTGGAATATGCCATTGGTTTAATATCAGGATGCTTCACGGCTTCAAATATCTCGATCAACAAATCTTCGTCATCATTGTTGTATTCGCCAGCTTTACCTTTACCAGGAACAACATGGATAATAGCACCTTTGTTGTTTTGAGAATCACAATAATTAGGAGCACTAAACACAGTAGCAAGTTTCTTGTTATGTTCGAAAAATATACCTCCCATTCTGACTTCGTGAGATCTGAACACTTTACGAAGATTATTTCTCTCTAAGTACTTAGCAGTAATATCTGGACCGAAAGAGAAACCAAGACCTCTCTGAGATGGACCTAAACCATCTGCGGTTTGTGGATCGGACCATAACAGCTCCATGAAGAGACCCTCCCTCGGTGGTTGAGCAAATCTATCAATTTTCCTTATGTCATCGATTGTAGAAGTTGGATCACTTGGTAACCCACCATGCATAATAATATAATTACCATTCACTATAGTAGCCAATGGTAAAGTTTCGAAACTTTGAGAAAACATTTCGAATATTTTATTTGAGTATTTATATTTACATTCATCTTCAAACCCGTACATTTTATTCATATTTTCTGTTTCGTGATTACCTCTATTTAAATAAAATGATGTTGGAAATAAAATTTTCAAAGAATAGTACAATAAGGCTACTTCACATGACCATGAACCACGGTCAACAAAATCACCGTTGAACAAATAAGTATGGTCAGGTCCTACCTTACCGTATTTCTTAAAAATATTAAGAACATCATAAAATTGACCATGAGTATCACCACAAATAGATATTTTAACGTTTTTATTAGCCTTCTCATTTTCAAGTTCAATTAATGTTGGTTCATTACGGAATAATCTTTCTGCATGAGACACAATTGCAGCTGCATATTTCTTTGGTAAAGTCTTACCTTCCAAGAAAAGGTCATTTACCATCTTAGTGATAAAATCTTGTGACATATTCTTAATTTCAATACCACAATTTTCATTCTTCTCATTTGTCAATTGTTCGAACTCTAATTTTGGTCCCTCATAGTTTTGTAAATCTGCATTAGCATCAAATGAATTTAATGGGACAAGTTGACATATCTTATGCCTAGCTTCATCATCAGCACCACCACCGATTGCTTTTCTGAATCTTTCCTCTCTAATAAACTTTTCACATATTTTCAAAGCATTAGTAGCAGTGGCATCACCAGGTTTTGCCTTTAATACTATATCTAAATCCTTCTTAGCCTTTCTAAACTCCAAAAGACCAACATATGATAGCCCACGTCTATGATATGCTTTTATGTTATTGGAATCTAGTTTAATCGCTTCCGTACAATCGGTCATACATGTTTGGAAATTGTCTAATTTCAATTCAGCGAAGGCTCTGTTCGAGTAGAAAATAGATACAGTAGAATCTAGTTCAATAGCTTTTGAGTAGGATTCTACGGCATTTGAGAAATCTTGTTTCTTGACAAAAACATTACCTTCATCTTTAAACTTTAACGCTTGGGTACGTTCTTCGGGTGTTGGATTCGACATCGTATTCTGTTGGAGTTATTGTTAATTATAGAAGCCAACTTGAAAAACAGTGATTAATAATTGCAAAAAAAGTTACAGAAAATCGAAAATACTTGAATACAACTTTAAACAAACTCCGAGAATATAATTTTGGTAAGTATCCACTTCTAATTTATAATATTGAAGTATTTGCAAAAGTGTCTAGCTTGATCTGATAGATCTCTGTGTACATACTATATGTTAGACAGAACAAGATATTCGCGATGGGCTGCCAAATAATTCTTCTCTGAGATAAACGGCAGAAATGTGAAGGAAAAAAAAACAATGAAAATTTGTCAGAAGAAAATGAAAAATTTCAGCAGCAAACAGCAAAAAAACGACTGAAAACATCTCTAAGCAACATTTCAGTATCGATAATAATGACCAGATGACAGAAAGTTTTAGTTGCTGAAATAGAATTTGACAAGTATTTATTAGCTTGTGTTGTATTGGCATTGTTAAGCAATGAATTTCACATTAATTGTCTTAGTTTATAAATACGAAAATGTAGTAGCTATGTAGTTTGTAAGAATTTATTATGCCAATATTTATTAAAAATAATCTATGAATTAGACAATGCGATCTACATATATGTTTAAAGATGGATAAAAGTAGTTTACCATGCTACGCTTGATAAATAAACCGATTTGTCAGCAACTTGTTCTTCTTCGTTAGTAGTATCGTCTGTCAATATCGAATCAAATGTTTCATATTCTAAAACAGGTAAAATTTTTAACTTTCTGGAAGATTCTGCAGCCAATAAAGAATCATAACCCCAATCTAAGAAATCTTCCATATTATAACTCATCTTTTTGAATGGTTGGCTGAATACTTTTGCTAAGGATGCCACATTTGGATGGTAGTGTTGTGCTAATGTATCCATTTCCCATAATGATGATCCAAATGCATTAGTAGATTCTGGATCTTGTTCTTCCATATCAAATGGATCGCTATATTCTCTCTTGGCTAATTTTAATTCATTTTGTTCTTCAGGTGTTTGGAAAGGATCATATAAATATTTCGGATTGTGAATCATAATCATACAATTTGGATGTTTCTTTAACAGATTGTATATGAATGGAATCACTATAACGATTGCAGATGGTGGTGCTGACAGACTTAACCTTGCAAGTCTTTTAATAAATGATGCCACTAAATGAACAGAAACATGAGTTGACGCTAAGAATACATCCATGAGTCTAAAAAATCTTGGTCTATATTTGACATGCATTAGTTGTGGAGTTAATAATTGATATAATTTCTGATAAAAATTTGGATACTCTAAGTTATTTTTCACCATCAATTCAAATAACCCATTCAATGCTAATATTGGAATGATACCATTTTGATTCGTATCGTCATTTGATAAATTATAAGAATCGGTTAAGAAATCCATTAATTTTGTTGGTGTATGGAAATGTGGGATAATTCTCTTATGTAAAACAGTTAAGATAGTCTTGTATAATTGTAAAGATAATTCACCATTCAGAATAATGCACCAATTTTTCTCTAATAAAGATTTAAATTTAGATTCATTTCCAATGGCTTGTGGTGGATTTGATACAAATACTTCTAATTCATCAGTAGTAGAATCTAAATGACTATCATGATTCATTAAAGTAACCCATTTGGCAGTACTTTTCTTGGATGTATATTGATCAACGCTAGAAGACTCAATGTTTTCATCTAATAATAGGTTAAATTCAGATTGGAAGTAATATTGAATATCAACAAATGGTTTATAATATTTTTCTAAAAATTCTAAAAGAATATAATTTGCAGATTGTCCATTTGAAGGATCAATTTCATTATCTTTGATATCAGATTGCCACATCGCTACCATTAATGCTTTCAAAGTTTTATTTGGAAAGAATGGAGCATCTTTCTTGGATGCAAAATGTATTGATTCCAATTCTAACAATTGCATATAAAGATCTAAACAATCTAAAGTTAATGAGGTCTCTATAGTTAATTTGTTAATGGTAGATAATAATTTAATTTTAAAACTATTATAAATTTTCCTACACCATTCATTAAATTTAGCTACTGATGTATTTGTGTTAGAACCTTGACGTTTATTGCTCATCGATAGATCATTACGAGCAAACATTTTCTTAAAGATTTGAAATAATGCAACGACTAAGAATCTTAATTTTTGTTCTAAATGTTCATCTTCTTCAAAGGTATCCTGATCATATTCAAATTCATTCAATAATGTAATAATACTATTATAATGAGTTCTTTCGTTTGATGAGGTAATTTTCTTGGTAATAGTCTTAATTTCATCAATAGACAGCGACATAATTATAATTTTTCTCTAAATTAATATCGGTAAGTTATACGGTTCACACAGTAATTCTGTATATGTAGGATGATCAAACGTTATTAATGTTGTATGTCAATATATGATTGTTACTTCCATATATATATGTATATACTATTTCTGTTAATATGTATGGTGAAAGTACAAGCAAACGAATAAAAAAAAAATTTTCAATTCTGAAGCTCATCGGAAGTGATGAGCTCCAAGCAAGAAAAAAAGAGTTTCAGTATGTAAAAATTTCAACGCGGCGAGTACACTAACTGTTTGTCAATATAATATTGGCAGAAAGAAATACAATTATTTGAATATACTAGATGCTTCAGTGTTTGATGAATTCTCTATATTAGTTACTATAAATAAGTAATGACGCCTTCGAGAAACAAGGTGGACCCCAACTGATCAGTTGTTTTTTCATTTTCTCCAATTGCATATTTGTTTTCTTCTATCCTTTTTATCACATCTTGATGTGTGAGAGAAGGAGAAACATATTGAGATTGGAGAGGAGAGAAAGAAATCGATCATCCACTGAGTAAGAAACTTTATAATGGGGTCTGTAATCTACGAAAAGGAAAGGTGTCAGTATGAAGAGTGTACTCTATATCATGCAATTTATTGTATTTCTTTGTTACACTCTTCACTACTACCACAACAATGAAGAAAAGTCACTGTAGAACCAACAAAATAATGTCAGATATATGTATATATACCTGACCAAAACTGTTCCATTGTACAAACTTCTTTCTTCTGCACAGTTTAATATATGTTTAAGTAAATTGACAACTACCAAACATATCAATCAAAGAGAGGGGTACCCTTCCAGCCCTATGTGCAACCCTAGGGCTTCCACTTAGGGCTCACTCCTTTCCTCCCGCTGTATTTTATTTTTTAAAATATAGATGCTGTGCACATCACTATATACGTCCAGTAGAACTCCCCATTCTCCACTCGCTTGCATTCTTTTCTCACAGCACAAATAAAAAATGCCTTCTTATCTATCAACACCCATACCTTCCACACTGTCATGAACTACTATTATAATTTAATCTCGGCAATGCATCTCCGACCGTTAATTATCAAAAAAGAAAATAGTTTCGACTTAAAGAAAATCGGTGCCGCTCGTAGACAATGATGCGAGATCCGATACATTTGAATGAAAAATTTAAGAATGACTGATTTTAATTTAATAATACACGTAGACAAATATACGTACGCACGCAAAAGTTTAGAAAATTAATGTAAGCGATCGATGGATGAGAGTGAAAAATTTCAGAAGCATTTTCTTTTCCACTCGAAATTTGTTACTCATCGTCTCTTTGTCATGTTTTTCTACTTCTTCTTCTTCATCCTGTTGGACCAAACTCTAAACAAAATTGATATTCTACAATGCCAGGTATTCTCGTTGTCGTTGATATCATTTTACAGGTCAAGGTTTGTGAGAAAATTTTTCTTAACTTTGATAGTTAACTGGTATGCATATATATATAAACTTGCATTATTAATGTTCACACTTCTTTTTCATTTATATAACTTACTTATTTAAAAAGTTTTTTAGTTCTTATCAACTAAGCAAATAAACTTAAACCATACCATTAACATTAAAATAAAAAATGTGTGGTATTTTCGCTGCTTACAGACATGAAAATGTCCAAGAATTTAAACCAAGAGCATTACAACTATCTAAGAGAATTAGACATAGAGGTCCAGATTGGTCCGGTAACGTTATTAAGAACACTACTATCTTAGCTCATGAAAGATTAGCTATTGTTGGTCTAGATTCTGGTGCTCAACCAATTACTTCTCCATGTGGTAACTATATCTTATCTGTTAACGCCGAAATTTATAACCATATTCAAATTAGAGAACAATTCCCAGATTACGGTTTCAAAACTTTATCTGATTGTGAACCTATTATTCCTTTATACATGAAGTATGATACTGAAGCTCCAAAACATTTGGATGGTATGTTTGCTTGGTGTTTATATGATGCTAAGAAAGATAGAATTGTTGCCGCTAGAGATCCAATCGGTATTACTACCATGTACATGGGTAGATCTTCTATCTCACCAAAGACTGTCTTCTTTGCATCTGAATTAAAATGTTTAACTGATGATTGTGATGATATTATTGCTTTCCCACCAGGTCACGTCTACGATTCCGAAACTGATAAGATTACTCGTTATTTCAACCCAGATTGGATCGATGAAGAAAGAATCGCTTCTCAACCATTAGATCTAATGGCTATTAGAACTACTCTAGAAACTGCCGTTAGAAAGAGACTGATGGCTGAAGTTCCATATGGTGTTCTATTATCCGGTGGTCTAGATTCTTCTTTGATTGCTGCTATTGCATCTCGTGAAACTGAAAAGGCTAACAAGGAATTAAACGTCAATGATTATGATGCCGAAGGTGCTAAGAACTTAGCCGGTATCGATGATCAAGGTAACTTACACGCTGGTGGCTGGTCCCGTCTGCATTCTTTCGCCATTGGTCTACCAAATGCTCCAGATTTGCAAGCCGCTAGAAAAGTGGCTAAATTCATTGGTTCCGTTCATCACGAACATACTTTCACTTTACAAGAAGGTTTAGATGCTTTAGATGATTGTATTTACCATTTGGAAACTTATGATGTTACTACTATTAGAGCCTCTACTCCAATGTTCTTACTATCAAGAAAGATTAAAGCTCAAGGTGTTAAGATGGTTTTATCCGGTGAAGGTTCCGATGAAATCTTTGGTGGTTATCTATATTTCGCTCAAGCTCCATCTGCTGCTGAATTCCACATTGAATCTGTTAAGCGTGTTAAGAACTTACATTTAGCTGATTGTTTAAGAGCTAACAAGTCTACTATGGCTTGGGGTCTAGAAGCTCGTGTTCCATTCTTGGACAGAGATTTCTTGAACTTATGTATGAACATTGACCCTAAGGAAAAGATGATCAACCAAAAGGAAGGTCGTATCGAAAAGTACATTCTAAGAAAGGCCTTCGATACATCTGATGAACCAGATGCTAAACCATACTTACCAGAAGAAATCTTATGGAGACAAAAGGAACAATTTTCCGATGGTGTTGGTTACTCTTGGATTGATGGTCTAAAGGATACCGCTGAAAAGGTTATCTCCGATGAAATGTTCGCTAATCCAAAACCTCACTGGGGTAACGATATTCCAACCACTAAGGAAGCTTACTGGTACAGATTGAAGTTCGATGCTCTATATCCACAAGCTACTGCTGCTTCTACTGTCATGAGATGGATTCCAAAGGCCGACTGGGGTTGTGCTGAAGATCCATCTGGTAGATACGCCCAAATCCACGAACAACACGTACAAGCTTAAATGGTTTGATGTTCTTTTTAAGAAAGACTTCATTAACTTCAGCTTTTATATTTTTATTAGTATTTTTTTTCCAAAAAAAATAAAATGTACTTTTTAATCTTCATGTAACGTCTATGTTTTTCGGTGTAATTATTTTATAGATAAGGAAATAATTTGGATTTTTATAATATTAGTATATAATAATAATACAAACAATTGTTTATATCGTTATCTATTTGTTTTTCTTTTTCTGATGTAATTTTGTATTTCTTGACGTTTACTAATGTTTTATAATCTATTGCACAGTTAGAGAAGAGAACATACCTCCTAAAGGGTAAATCTCTATACAAGGGAAAAGAACCGGACTTTTAAGTACGAATAATGAAATATTGGTTGGTATGTTTATTGATGAATATTTAAGAATATACAATATAGCATTTTCTTTTTTTATAAAAGACAAATGCTATATAGGGATCTAAGTAATCTATGTATCTAATGCAAACAGAAAGCAAACAGACTTTTGTTTTTTAGTTTGAAAATCATGTTTCTATGTATCTGGGGTTTTTAAATGTCTTGTCAATTCTATGAATTATTTGTTATTCTAGAGTTGCATGATTCATTTCTTCGTAGAGTCTGATATACTTGTGCATCTTTCATAAGATCATATCTTGTAATACGGCTCGGCCTTCTTGATGGTTGTCTGTCATCTGATTTCTTTTGAAAAAGTTTTTTTATTTTACTTAAATTTTGAATCATTGTTTATTTTAATTTTTATGTTTTTAATAATGTAATTTTTATTGCTAGTTCTTCCAATACAAATATATTGTGTTGATAGACAATGCATTTTTTATATATTATATAAGGAATAAGATTACATTTTATTAAAAGAATTTCATCCAAATCATGATTGTCCTTATATATATATATATATATAAACATAATCCCAACAAGGAGCAAATAAATCTTAACTCATCGATATAAATAAACTATTAGGGTGAAGTAATTACTGTCAAATAAAGTAACATTTATTAAGTTGCTCCGTTCTATCAACGGAATAGAACATTTTTGCTGTCATAGTAATGAAATAATTAATATTAGTCGTACCTTTCCCGAGCTCTGATGAACGATTACATCCGAGCCCTATAGTTATTTCAAAATACAGTGTTCCCCCTCACTGACAAGATCCGTTAATTATTATTCTGTCTCGGTACCGTTTACCCCCCGCAGAGGTGCGCCGCCTATTCTAACAATTGTTCAGTTTTGTGAAAGTTTCCCTTCCAGAAACGGAAGCATATCCTCGGTTACACTACAATGTTGTTGTTTTTCTTGGTTTCTAGTTGCCAACCCGAGTTCATAACGGAACGAGCCTCGGTTTGCGACGATCGATGGATGCCGTTTATAGTGAAGGTAAATCGTATCTACCGAACAGTTACGGAACGAACCAAGAAAATAAGAACATTTTCAACAAGGAATTGTTAAAGCTGCGCCTACCACTAATATTCTTGCCATTTTGTGTCGCAGAAATAGAGAAAACTACAATTTTGCTATTAATGCACTATTAACTACAACCAAAATTTTTTATTCTTCGTAGATTAATAGATCAACATGTTGACATTGTTGTTCCCAGGTTTGATTCGGATGGCCTAATTAGGCAACTTGGCTAATTCATTAATAATATCATTTTGGTAATCATATTTATTTTTAGAATGAGCAATGAGTAAATATATAAGTATACGTTTTTTTTCATCTTTCTGATTGCTAGTATTTAAGCTTATTGAATATCTATGTTAACTAATTCGTAAAACGATGCCCTCTTAGTAGGTCGTGTAACATTTCTTTATTAACGTGAATATTCGAAGCGCTGTTATGTGCATTTAATCTTAACAAGGAATGGCTGGTAAATAAAAAAGAATGTGAAAATTAGTCGTTCATCATTATAACATTAATCATCTTTAGAGGAAATACAGTTATTGTGACATATTAAGTTGAGCACGCACTCCACATTCGTACATATGTTTAGTTTATACGATTTTCAGGTAGAAACATGCACACGGAAGGAAATTCTTGTTATAGCCTTATATTTTTTTTTCGTTAATAGATAGTCATTCTTGCTTAACTTTTTTTTACTATTGTTGCAATCGTTTATATAGAGGTATATATACGAATCAAGAGTATAAAAATGTTGGGTAAATATTTATTGAAATGGCAGAACATTGATGTGTGTCGTATTTTCAAATAAAAATAAGTATATATAATTGTTGGTATATCAATTACTTTAATTCTATAGATGTGGCAAATATATTTTCTTGATGAATTTTAATTTGTCGATCGTATTTTTGTTTGTTTTTGTTTTGTCTTTTACGGAACCATATGTATATTAAATTAACTCAGATATGTACTATGGAATAGAAGTTATGATTATGGGGTTAGGAGTGGATTTTTGTTATATAAGTTAATTACACAGTTGTATTTGATTCAGTAATATCAAATTCATCTAAAAATTTTATATTTTTTTCAAGTTCTTCTGTGCATTTTTTATAATAGTTCAATTGAGTTTGTTGAAACAATTTAATCAATTTAATAATCTCTGAGTTATTGGTAAATTCCATCATACCTTCAGCTGCTTCTGTTGTATTACTAACAAATTCATCCTCAAGTTTTTCTAATAATTTGTAATCTTCACTTTCAGTTGGATCCTCTTCTTCAACTGTTTTATTTGAATCAGTTGATTCTTTCTTTGAATCTGTTGGTTCTTTCTTTGATTCTTCTTCTGTGTTAGTTTCTTCTGAAGTTGTTGTTTTGGTAGTTGGTTGTTGTTCTTTAACAGCAGAAGCTTCTTTTGTTTTAATATCGTGACGAATGGTATCAAACTCTAATCTAGAATCATTAACTTTATTACGTAAAGTCATAACATTCTTATAATCAACTTGAATCATTTTTTCTAAATTAACATTAAATTCTTTAATCATAATAGAATCCATATTAATTTTATTTTTATCAATTTCTTGGAAACATTTACACCAAGAATTGAATATTTCAATTAAATTATTAATTTCATCATCTTCTTCTTCTTCTTCAACTTCATCTGCAGTTTCTTCAGTTTCATCTTCGATATCATTTGATTTTTTAGTCACAGTCTTGGATTTATGTAAAACTTTTAATAATTCTTCGGATTCGTAAGCAGATTTTGAAATTGCTGAGGCAAATGATTTACTAAATTGAAGCTCCTGTTTTTCTTTAGTTTGTTGTTGTTGTTGTTGAGATGACCACCAATCATTTAAACTTTCCGCTAAATTTGGTGGATAATCATAACCATCAATTTCATAAGTCTTTGTTACAATAATAATTCTCTTTAAAATTTTAACTAATTGATCAGTCTTTTTTTCTAAATTAATATAACTTTCAGGTAATTTAGAAATTTCTTGCTCTGAAATTGTACCAACTTTCTCTTGAAAGAATCTACTTGTTTTCTTAAAGGATAAATTATTAGAGACTTCACTTGGTAAATAAGAATTATTCTTTAGGGATTCTTCAACTTGTTGAGCAGCTGTACTGATTGACGTAGTCAATTTATCTAGACTAAAATTGGCAAACATAATTGTTGTTTTTGTTTACTTACTTTTAGGTTAAAGGGTCCGATATGTATATTTGTGTGAGATTCTTTTCGCACTTGATGTATAGATAACCCACTCTCTTAATTTTATTTTAACTTCTCTTGTAAATGTTATTATGTTTTTTATTTTTGCCTTTTTCAAACTGCCATATATTCTCTTTTGACCCTTTCAATATCTTCCGTCCAAAAAATAAAGAGTATAAAAAAACAAAATTGTGAGGGACCAGCCGTAGATGGCAAAATATATAGATAAATATGAATATAAATACGTAATACGTGAAGTAAGAAAATGTCAGTGTTGAATGGCTGACATAATAAGAACAAAGGGACGATTGATGTAAATAAAGTTAGATGTTCTATCAAAGAGACAATCCATAATAAAATTTTATGAAAAGTTTCTATTATTTTTTTAATTTTTTTTTTTAATATTTATCTAAAGAATATGTAAATAACGTTTATAAAAATCGAAAAAAACAAACAATCTATCTAGCCAAAGGGAAAAAACAAAATAAAATTGCTTTCATATTCAACCTCGATCAAAAGGTTTTAATCTTTTGGTAATATCATATGGTATATTATCCCATTCTTTATAAATTTGCATTACCATACATGAACTATTCCAAATATTTAATGGTAAATTATTTGATGAAATAGTTGGACTATATTTCCAAATCCCATTAACACCACAAGTACTTATACCACCACAATTATTTTTCCCAAATAGTAGATCATTTGAATTATTATCCTTAATATTTTTTTCATTTAATGAATTTAATTTTTGTTTGTCTTGCAATGAAAAATCAATTATTAAGTTTTCTTTATTACGAAACAACGGATTTTGTTTAACAGGATAAATAATTGGTCTATAACCACAATATAACATATCTTTTGATAATTCTGTCCTTTCAAGATATTTTGTCATTGGAACTTTTGGTAAATTTTTAAAAAATTGTTTTGTTGGGCCTATTGAATCCTTTGTAATATTATATTTTTTCATAGTATTAAGATTTCTCTTAAAAATATATCTTTGCACTGGAACCATTATATACATATATATTTAATCGTGATGTGTATATATTGTATTACTACTACTACTACAATACACTTCCCATAATGATAGTAATCATTTGTGTATTGCCTCTCATCCTTATCTCTTTATATATATATATATATAAATATATATATATATATATATAAGTGTCAACGATTTGTAATAGGATATAACCTCGGATATTACGGACCAAAAAAAAAGAGACAGAGTGAGAGGCAGACTCATCAATTTCAAATCCCCTCTCTCTTCCATTCCTCTGCAATTGTCACAGTGTATTGACAAAAAGCACACCAAAGAACTCCGAACTAGAAAGAGTACCCTTTGTTCCCATCACTCACAGAGATAATTTATTTGCAAAGCGAAAAAATGGGGGAAACACGCACACACACACAGACAGAGACAGAGAGACAGGGAGAGGGTGCAATAATTTCAGTATTTCATTAAGGGAATAACTAATTAATAATATTGGTGACAGCCATTCGAATCTTGTTGATTGCTAAAACAATAAAAGCGATACAGAGAGATTCATTCATCCCCCCCACAAATTTTCTTCTAAACAGAGAGAGAGAGAGAGAGAGAGAGAGAGAGAGTAAGACAAACCGCGCGCGAGGGCACAATAAATCTGTGTTTGCGTGAGAGAAAATTTGTTATTTTGAAAAATGAATAAATAATAATTGTGAAAATTTTCTCATTTTTACGCACAGTGTGGAAAAAGAGATTTAGAATTAATAACCTGGAAGGCTCATCGCTTGAAATAATACAATATATATAGATATTGATATGTACATATAATAGAAACAGATCTCAATTATTAATATCTACTACAATACATACAAATACATACATTATACAAAAATGTCTATTGAAACAAACGCTATTGAATTAAAAAACGCTTTAAATAAATACCCAAATTTTCCAAAGGAAGGTATCTTATTTGAAGATTTTTTACCAATTTTCACTAAACCAGAATTATTTCAAAAATTAATTGATTCCTTCAAGACTCATTTACAAGAAGAATTTGGTGATAAAAAGATTGATTTCATTGTTGGTTTAGAATCAAGAGGTTTCTTATTTGGTCCAACGCTCGCTTTAGCTTTAGGTGCAGGTTTTGTCCCAATTAGAAAAATTGGTAAATTACCTGGTGAATGTGTCAAAGCAAGTTATGAGAAAGAATATGGTGTAGATGAATTTGAAATGCAAAAGAATGCTATTCCAAAAAACGCTAATGTTGTTATAGTTGATGATATTATTGCTACTGGTGGTTCTGCTAAAGCCGCTGGTGATTTAATTTTACAAGTTGGTGCAAATATTTTAGAATTCGATTTTGTTATGGAATTAGATTTCTTACACGGTAGAGATAAATTACAATCAAAAACTTTTACTTTATTAAAAGATCAAACTGAAGCTTTAAAAAATTAGATTAATAATAGTCTTAATTCTCATTCATCTTTATGTATATATGTATATGTATATATTAAGTATTAAAAAAAAATAAAAATAGAAATATCATATTTTATTTATGATTCATTCTCCCTTTCCCCTCATTAATGTTTCATTATACTTTGTTACTTCATTTAATGATGTACCAGGAACTACACTCCAATCTATCATTAATTCATGTTTCTTTGCTAACCATTCATTAATTTTTTTAAAATGATTATTATTGAAAAATCCTCTGGAGGCACTTAATGGTGATGGATGAACAGATTTTAATACTAAAATATTATCCTTTGTTTGTTTATGTTTCTTTAATAAATCTTCAACTAATTTAATTGCATTATTACCCCATAACATAAATACTAAATTATCTCCATTAATTTCTCTATCTTCAATTAATAATTCAACTATTCTTCTAGTAAAAATATTCCATC